>CP126891.1:47810000-47980000 GCA_030440675.1 Furcifer pardalis
CTGTGAAATGATGAGTGGGGATAATCAGAGCTGTAGTTTAGCATTAGTGGAAAGTATCACATATGAGAAGTCCATTTGGCAAGTTCTAGTAGATTGGGGACTGCAGTGGCTTAGTGGTTAAGATGCTGAACCTGATGACTGGAAGGTCATCAGGGCAGCAGTTTGAGACCTGAGTGCTGTGTTACTGAGTGAACTCCCTTCCCAGTTCCTGCCAACCTAGCAGTTTGAAAGCGAGAAATTGCAAGTAGATAAATAGGTACCACTTCAGTGGGTTGGTAACAGCATTCCGTGTTCTCCGTTGTCTGGTCATGCCTGCCACATGACCGCAGAAATGTCTGCAGCCACTGACAGTGCTGGATGTTTGGCTGTAAATGGAGATGAGCACCAACCCCCAGGGTAGCATATGACTGGCTTTTGAGCAAAGGTGACCTTTACCTAGTGGATTGCACAACTCCATGTGTAAGTGTCGCTACTGTTCAGACCATGGGTTCCCAACCTAAGGCCTGTGGGCTGGATCTGGTCCCCAGCACCATTTCATGTGCCCACTATCCCTCTAAGGGCATTCAAGAAACAAAATGGCCACCTCTTTTAAGGTGTTGGGACTTTTTGTCAAGATGGAGATTTCACATTTTGAGGACCTACTGCTATAAATTCCTAGGGGAAAAACAGGGAGAAGAAAGACTTTCAACTTCTCAGTGAGGGCATGAACTCTTTGGAACTCTTTGATGTTGAATTGCACCAGGCGCCATCTTTATTTATTTTTAAGTAACAATTAACATTCTTTCTTTATAACGTGGCCTTTAGAGGCATCCTACCAACTGTTGAGGAGTAGGTTCAACTATCCTATTCTGTCGCCAATATGTACTGTTTTGGGGGCATTGTTATTCTTTGTTGTTGTTATTTATAATTTTATCTGGTTAGATTTATTGTTTACATTTAATTTTGTGTCGGTATTGAATTAAAAAAAATATTGTATACCCTCAAATGTATGGGATATAAATGTAATAACCGACCGACCGAATGAATAACTCCCAGGATTTCTTCTCCCCCACCCCCTTGGTACCTCTGTCTGTCTGCTCTGGAAACCTTGGTCTGATCTAACAAGGCTGGCCTTCTGTTCTTCTTGTAGATATTTCCTTCCAGCTCTGTGAACCTACTGGCCGTTTAATTTCGATTCTCTTAGTCTGAATGCACTTACTTCAAGTATATACAAGTATATTCATTCTTTTTAAAAGAGCCCACTCTTCTTTCAGAATTAGAGAAACATTGCATAGTCATCAGATGAATGCAAATGTCTGCCATTTGCATAATGTTGGGAACAGAAAGTTGCTTTTAATGCACAGACAGTGGGTTGTCTGTGTGCAACACGACATGAATGGGTTTTGAAGTGCAGAAGAAGGGAAGTCTTGTCCTGCACAGCACAATCTGGCTTCTCCCATCTTAATCAGGCTGACAGATTGAATGACAGACTCTGTTCTCAACTGTCCCTTGCAGTTGGGTTCCCTGCCTGGACGAAAGACATGCCATAGAAGTGTTTTTACAATCACAAAGCATGTTCAAGGGTGTGGGCTGTATGCAGTCAGGATCTTCTCAATTATTGCTGCCACAGAGCCCTGCTGCTTTCTGCATGTGGCTGTAGCAAGCAATGCCATCCCACCCCACCCCCCTTTTCTCCCGCTCAGTCATTTGTTCCCAACGAAGAAGAGTAGCCAGTGCCCTGAAGTACATTTTGTAGTGACCTCTGGCTGAGATAGTGAGAGAGGGCATCCTGGATCCCTTCCCCTTTGGTCTGTTATATTGTGAACTCTTTGCATGGGAGACGTGAGCATGGTGTGTAGAGAAAGAAGGGATGGGAAAAGCCCTTGCAAGTTGCTTGTTAGCACAACTGAGGCAGTTTTATCTGACTAGAGGCAGTCAGTCAGTATGTACCTGCAGCAGTCAAAATATTCAGTGCCAGACCACTCCCAGATCTTACGCCCATCTGGGTTGAGTGCCTTCGGTCGCAATGTGGAAGGAATTCAGGCCTCTTTTATGAGGCAACCATTGGGTGCTCCCAACAGTGTTTCTCACTGCACTATTTTTCTAGAAACAGGACAAAGCCTGATAGAAATGAAGCCTTAGAGATTGGCTTAGAATTTTATCTCGAGTGGCCCCTCAAAGCCTGTTACTAAATCTTCACAATGATTCTTATCCTTCATCTTCATTCTCTTGTATAATTAACAAGCTTAAACAAATTGGGATTGCCATGGATGACAGAGCAGTTTTTATAACTATTAAGCAGAGACTTTTAGACCTGGAATTTATTTATTTGTTTATTATTTATTTATTAATTCAATCTGTACCCTAAATTTAACCTTTTGTGTATCCCCCTATTATGTTAGGTATTGAACCCTTTATGGGTAAAACGGCACATTATTTTTACGACCTAATGATTCCAACTTATAAAAAAGTTTTCTTTCTGGCCAGGGCAAATTCCTTTCCCTCAGAGTTGCTTTTTGGGAGGTAAAATCGCACCCATAAACATGAGAGGTTTTGCTCTTGTGGTTCTCTTGATTCATTCCAACCTATCCTGTCTGAGTGACACCTAGATGAGTCTCTTCACTAAGAATGCCTTTTAAAACCTTTAAGGGACAAATTCCAGACAATGACTCTGTCTGAAATGTCACAAATAGTTGCTCAATTTCTAGATAAAGTTCTTAACAGACATGGCAACTGTAATTTTTAACAATATGTTGTGTAAGGTTTGGTCAGCTCAGGTTTGGATTGTTGGAATGACTGTGTATATTTTGTTAATTATTTCTCTTTTTTATGCCAATAAAGGTTTAACCCAGGGGTTCCCAACCTAAGGTCCGTGGGCCAGATCTGGCCTCCAGTGCTGTTTCATGTCCCCCACTCTTCCAAGAGCATTTGATGAACAAAGTGGCTGCCCCATTGTGCAGGCAGGGCAAAATGGCCATCCAGCCCTTGAAGTTGACAGAGAGCGTGACCTGGCCCCCAGCTTGGAAACGTTGGGAACCTCTGCTTTAATGTATAAAAAGCCTTTGCTTTGCTCACTTCTGGCATAGTGCCTCACTACGCTGTTTATATCCCCACCGAGCCCTTGATTCAAAAAGAACCAGTGCAGTGTAGTGGTTGGGATGTTGAATTTTCATTTGGGAGAGTTATGTCCCAGTGCCTTCCATAGCTATGAATTTTACTGCTTGGCGTTTTGCCATCCGTTCTCAGCCTGATCTGTCTCATAGGTTGGTTTGAGGAAGAGGAGCATCACTTATTCTGCCTGAGCTCATTGAGTGAAGAGTGGGGTGTAAATGTAACTTGTCAACCAGTTCATCAAAAGTTGACCATCTTTTTTATGAGTAGAGCGTTCTTGGCTTCGTGGCCGCTTTATCTTCCACACCAGTTCAAATGTCAAGGCAGAACTTCATTCCTCCTCTTGAATGCTTCAGGACAGTTGCAGCAGACGAATTAAATACATCTGACCCTAAACAGTGAAGGCCTTGTTTTGGCACTGCTGGGAGACAGCTGTCTGTTGAACAACTGCTAGTGATGATGGAGTTTTGCTGGGTAGATGGACAGGTGAGACCAGCTGCTGAAGCAAGACTCACTCTTGTAGTGGGTATGCAAATGCATCGTGTTTATTATATAAGCATAGTAGTCTATTTGAGATGAGTAGGTTGCATGCCAAAACCACCACACCTCCGGACTCTCTTATGATCAAGATTGAGTATGTGTAAAAATAGAGAACTCCCCCAAGAAGCATGTAAAAATCTAGGCTTGTTTAATAAGGACTATAGGACTTTCTTCATTACGCAGTGTTTTTCCATAGATGCAGTTAGGTTTTTAATCAGACATTGTAAGTGTGAATGGGTGTTGCATTTTTATTATTGTACTGGGCTCATAAACATTTCCTACTGATGAATTTGCAGTTACAGTAATACCCCGGATAACGTTATGACTTGGTTCCACAAGTCATGACGTTATCCAATTTTTAGCGTTGTCCGATGCATGAATTGAACAACACTAAAAAAAAAAAAAGCCCTGACTTCAGGGACAAACCGCTTTAAAGGCAGGCAGGGGAAGAAAGAGACCCAAACGGGTCTCTTTTCCTCCCTGCCTTTAAAGCCACCCCCCACCCGCAGCAGTCTCTGTGACTGCAGTAGGGTCGGGGAAAGGTGCGCCTTTCCCCCGACCCTACTGCAGTCACAGAGACTGCTTGTGTCTCTTTCCCTCCCTGTATTTAATCTACAGGGAGGGGGAAAGAGAGAGACCTGATTGGTTCTCTAGAGAGGGACACAGGGAGGGAAAGAGACACAAGCAGTCTCTGCAACTGCAGTAGGGTCGGGGGAAAGGCGTGTGCTTTTTCCTGACCCTACTGCAGTTGCAGAGACCGCTGTGGGTGGGGGGTGGATTGAGTAGTTCTACCCAAACCAACCCACACCCATAGACCATTGCCTTGGATAACGCTAAGAATCATTATCCAGAATTGTTATCTGATGCAAGTTTTTTCCAAAAAACTTGCATCGTTATCCGGTTCTAGGGTTATCCGATGCAATCGCTATCCGGGGTATTACTGTATATCTAAGTGACCAGGTAAGAGAGACTCTTCTAAATTAGATGGTGGGTTCTGTTTGTTCCAGATTTTTGAATTTTTCTTTTAAAAACACACACACAAAGCACAATGATAATGCATAGTTGACACCCCTTGAAGACCTAGGGATGAACAGGAAGGTCATCCTGTCAAAAAGGGTGACTTCTCTGCTTCTTCTGTAACTTGTTTTGGGAAGATCTGCCAGAGAAGTTCCTTCACTTGCATTGCCACGTGGATATTATTCAGGGTTGGGGCAGCTTGAGGACATTATTTATCAAGAGGTCAAATGGACCTCTTGAGTTCTGAAACAACTTGTCCTAGAAGCCTCCTGCTCTCTTGTAAAAAAGTGCTTATTAGTTTGAGATTTGGACACAGTTTGTCACATACCTTCTGCTTATGCTGATGTTCTGAATCACAGCCTGTTCAGAGGAGGTTGGCGCAGGACTTCAGGTTCAGAACATTCTGCCAAAGTGTGTCTCCTGGGTAGAGCCTCCAAGCCATTGCTCCTCTGTGTCACAAATGACAGCTGAGTTGGGGGTCAACCAGGGAGGCCTCAGTTCCAAGTATGACAAGAAGAGTTCTGTTGAGACCACCAACTGACATTTGAAAAGGGTAAACTTGTTTAGATTTCTATCACATCCTAAAAAGATCACAGCAGGTAACAATTTTAACAACCAGGCTCACTCGTGTCTTGGTGTTAAGTCTCTGTTGGCTTTCTAAAACCTTTGGAGAAGAGAGATTGCAGAATAGAGGAAGGCACTTATCAAGAATGCCCCCTCTCTTGTGTTGTCCAAATTAGAGAGAGGATTTTGGCCAGAAATTCCAGTGGAATGTTGCAAAAGAGGGAACACTACAAACTCAGAGTGTGGAGGCAACAGCATGTGGTTGGGGGACATGTTTGACAACGACTAAGAAAGGAGAGCATGAAGAGGAGAAGCCCTATGCTGTGCTACCTTGTTGACTTAACTGTTGGCCCTCTTGGCTTGAACATCACCTTGGAGTGACAAAATGACTTGGGTTAGAACTGGCCACATCCTGGCTTGGTGGTGGTGGCAACAGCCACAGCTAGACTTTGTGTTTTGGATGTTACTCCACAGCAGTGAAGAAGGCGGTTCTCTCTGGGATTTTAGAGGGGCTTAATGGCTTTTCTTAACAGGGACTGCAGTGGCTTAGTGGTTAACATGCTGAACTTTATGACTGGAAGGTTGGCAGTTCAGCAGTTCGAGACCCGAGTGCTGCATGGTGGAGTGATCTCCCGTCTCTGTCACAGCTCCTGCCAACCTAGCAGTTCAAAAACAAGAAATTGCACATAGATAAATAGGTACTGTTTCAGCAGGAAAGATAACAGCATATAGTCATGCCTGCCACATGTCCACAGAAACGTCTGCAAGCGCAGACAGCACTGGCTTTTTGGTTATAAACAGAGAGGATCACTGAACTGTAGAGTTGGATACGACTGGATTTCGAGCAAGGGTGACCTTTACCTAATGTCTTTCTTACTTCAGAGATGATGTGGTTGTAGCACAGAACTGCTCCTAAGCGCAAGCAAAATGAAAGCGGGGGGGTGGGGTTGTGATGGTTAAACTTGTTTTAAAATCTTTTAAAAAGATTGTGGTTGCTGCCCGTTCACTGCACTGCATTAAATTTAAAGTAAAGAAACTTTCTGCCTTACCCAGAACTCGGCTAGCTAATTAGTTTGGCAGAAAAGTTGGTTTACAAAAAGAAACATACTTCCAAAGATTTCCCCACATCATCCCCCAGCCCGTTTATTTTGCACGGGATTGAAATGTTCTTTGTTTTAACATACCAAAGAAGATGGGCAGTGAAGCTTTACCAGGGATAAATGAAGCTGCTTAAAATCTTGGGGAACGATAGATAGATTAGGAAGGAACTGCCAGAAGCCAGTGCTTTCCCATCTTTTGTTTCTGGAAGCTGGCACCGCCCCATCTGGAAAGAAACCTTTCAATTACGGGTCCTGCATTTGGCTGTGAGCATTTTGCTATGAAACCATCTCTGCAGCCTCTCTAGTCCAGGCTGAGCAGTCACCCTTCAAATTATAACTGTGGGCTGTTCGCTTGCAGCCTGTTGGAGGATGAACGGCTCACTGGTCCTCCTTTGAGTACTGCAGAGATAAGGTTGGATCGAAGATGGGGGTCTGTGAAGCTTTGGGTTAAGGATGTACAGCCTTTTCCCAAAGACAGCTGCAATTAAGAAAGTCTTGATCAGGAGCAGGAAATCGGATATGCTCTTTCCTTTGACTAAAGCTGCCCTTTTGAAGTGGGCTGTTTTGCTCCATGTGCACGCCACTTGTCAAGTCAAGGTTAAAGGGTTGGGGTGGCAGGAGGGAAAGATTAGCAGCCTGGCTTTGGCACATGGACGCCAAAAACGTGTCCTTGGCAAACAGCGCTATCACCCTGAACATTCTCCATCTTGTCTGGTTTCAGAAGCTAACCAGTGTCTCGGGCCTGATCATTACTTGGATGGGGGACTGTGAACCAGGATGCTCCAGGGAAGGCTGTAAAACTGGGGAGCCACGAGTGCTAACCGGTGTTGATAATAAAGGGCCTGAGGCATCAGTGATTTGCTCAATATAGTAAAATCTCGCATAACGAGCGTTTTGCTTAGCAAAATACTCACATAATGAGTGAGTTTTCCGCTATGTGGTCTGACTCGCATAACGGAATTTTTTTTATGCGAGTCGGACTTTCCCTATGGAAAAACTCATATAACAAGAGTTTCTATGGGAGAAACTCGCATAGCGAAAAATTTTCGCGATGCGACTTTTCCCACTTGAAACGCTCGTTATGCGAGTTTCCCCATAGGAATTTTCACTATGTGAGTTTGTTTTGCATAGCGAAAACCTCACATAGCGAGCAGCCCTGCAGAATGAATTAAATTCATTATGTGAGGTATGACGGTATAAGGTATTCTAGATCTTCTTTCATGTCCAGACCAAACTTTGATCGGTCAAAAGGAAGCCACTTTCTTGGCTTTGTCGTTGGCCAAAATTAAGTCCCCAAGATTTCTAGATGCTTAACTCCTATGCAATGAGGAGGAGTCAAATTTCCTGCCATTTCAGAATTGGGAAATGCACCCCAAAATACATTTCCTGTAACTAGAAGTTGGAGGGGTTAGATGGGTTTTGACACTGTCTCTTTTGGACAGCTTGTCCACTGTGACTCGTCTTTTCATGGTGGCATTCCTCTTGAATTTCAACATTGCTTCGCGCTCCAGATTTCATGGAGCAGAGTTCTGAAAAGCAATCTCTTGTATTAGAGTGGTTCATGAGTTAATTAGGATCCCCCCCCCCAAACATGCTGGCCCTAATTTTACCAACCTTGGAAGGATGGAAGAGGCTGAGTCAACCTATATCCCTGTCAAGATTGAACTCACAACATTAGCAATTTTGGCTTCAGTACAGCAGTCTAACCACTGTACCACGAGGGCTCTTTAAGAACCGTTAAACACCATATTTATTTGTTATGTTTCTGCCACATGTCTCTGCTGAAAATAGCTTTTAGGGCAGCTAATGACTGTCATTCAAAATAATTTAAAGTGATGGAACGATTAAAATCGGAGCACTTTAAAAGATCAGTTTTTAAAACCATGCCTTCTTACCCTTCCTAAAGGAAAGGAGGGCTGGAACTAATTGCCATTTTGGGTGTATCATCTGAGAATGCCCTCAGCTAGCCAGGCTTGGATATTCTCAATATGGCCTCTTTTGAAGATCTTACTATCCAAATACAGGTAGGTTCCTAACATAACAGGTGGCCTCAGATGGTGACCAAAATATGATGGGTATGTACATCAGTGTCAAATAAAAATATGCTGAAATTAATCGTTGTGCATAAGAAAGCATTAATTTAAGTGTTTAAATAGCAGATCTGTGGTGGCTTAGTGATTAAGACACTGAACTAGACAACTGGAAGGTTGGCAGGTCAGCAGTTTGAGACCCGAGTGCTGCACGACGGAGCGAGCACCTGTCTCTGTCCCAGGTCCTGCCAACCTATCAGTTTGAAAGCAAGAGATTGAAAGTAAATAAATAGGTACCACTTCAGTGGGAAGGTAAGCAGCGTTCTGTGCCCTATGGTGTTTAGTCATGCCTGCCACATGTCCATGGAAACTTCTGCAGAGACAGACAGTCCTGGCTCTTTGTCTTGGAAACAGAACCTCAGAGTTGGATACAACTGGCTTACGAGCAAGGGAGACCTTTTCCTTTACCTAAATATCACATTCAGAGGTTATTTCTCCTTTCCTTCAGCTCGTACTGAAAATGAATTTTTAATCTTAAAGGTACCACCATAGCTTTGTTTTCATTTTTCTTTCCCCCACTGCTGTTGTTGCTGAAATAGGCGAACATAGCTACCTTTCTAAAACTTTTTTGCTGTTGCTGGTTTGCATCACCATTCATGGGTCTGTAGCCCAACTTTGTAGTATTGCAATTACACTAGTACCCCGAATAACGCAAGTATCATATAGCGTGAAAACTGTACAACGTGACAAGATTTTCGGAAAAATTTTGTATCAAATAACGCGATTTTCACGTTATTCGGAACAAGCGTATGCGGGGGGGGGGCAGTTGGATTGGGTAGAACATCTACCCAAACCAACCCCCCCCCCCAGCGCCTGCCCCCATGATGTTTGGAAAGGGTACGGAGATCCTTACCCTTTTGAAACTTCGGGAGAGGAGAACATCGTCTCCCCGGCTTGGGAAAGAGGCAGCTTGGCCGAAATTCCCTCCCCCTGCGCGGGAGTGAGGATTTCGACCAAGCTGCCTCTTTCCCGGGCACGCTATAGCAACGCGGATTGTGGGATCCCCGTTTTGCTCGCCTAAACATAGGTCGGCTTTTTAAAAAGCCCCCGTGTTGGCATCTCCCATGGGCGCGGGCGCGCCTGTCAGATGGGGGCTGCAGAGGCTACGGGGAAGAGCTCCGTAGCCTCTGCAGCCCCCGTCTCACACGTGCACGCGCCCGTGCGAGAAGCTGACGTGGGGGCTTTTTAAAAAGCTGACCCATGTTTAGGTGCGCGAAACGGGGATCCCACATTAAGGTAAGGGATCAAAGTGGGGGGTGGCACCCCCGCTTTGATACCTTGCCTTGACGTGCGCGGTGCCCTAAACATGGGTCGGCTTTTAAAAAAGCCCCTGTGTCTGCATCTCCCACGGGCGCGGGCGCGCCTGTCAGATGGGGGCTGCAGAGGCTATGGGGAAGAGCTCCGTAGCCTCTGCAGCCCCTGTCTCACACGTGCACGCGCCCGTGCTAAAAGCCGACATGGGGGCTTTTTAAAAAGCCGACCCATGTTAAGGCGTGCGAAACGGGGAGCCCACATTAAGGTAAGGGATCAAAGTGGGGTGTGTGTGTGTGGCACCCCCGCTTTGATACCTTGCCTTGACGCGCGTGATGTCCTAAACATGGGTCGGCTTTTTAAAAAGCCTCTGTGTCTGCATCTCCCGCAGGTGCGGGGGCGTGTGAGACGGGGGCTGCAGAGGCTACGGAGCTCTCCCCATAGCCTTTGCAGCCCCAATCTGACAGGCGCGCCCGCGCCCGTGGGAGATGCCGACACGGGGGCATTTTAAAAAGAGACACTCTTGCCTGGACACTTCCTCCCCTCTCCGGCCACCAGGTATCCAGCCATCTGGCCAGTGCTGCTTTGGCGGCGAGACTTTTTGCTGCCCTGCGGTGCCCCCCCCCCGAGTTCGAAAGCCCCCATGTCGGCTTCTCGCACGGGCGGGACCTCTTCCCCGTAGCCTCTGCAGCTCCCATCTGATGCTGTGCCCATGCGAGAAGCCGACATGGGGGATTTCGAATTCCGCCCCCCCCCACCGCAGGGCAGCAAAAAGTCTCCCAAAGCGCCTAAACGGGCATCGTGCGCGTCAAGGCAAGGTGTCAAAGCGGGGGTGCCACCCCCCACTTTGATCCCTTACCTTAACGTGGGATCCCCGTTTCGCGCGCCTGGGCGAGGCGAGGGTTTTCCGAATTCTCCCCTCCCCCGGGGGAGGGGGGGAAATCGGAAATGCCGACAGGCGCCTTGCCATGGGAGTTTGGGCACCCCAAGTCCCATGGCACAGCGCCTGGGCGAGGCGAGGCTGTTCCGAATTCCCCCCTGCCTTGACGCTATACCCGTCTGGTAGAAGAGGCTCCCGCTGGTGCGCCTTTTCGCGCGTGTGCGAGTGCCTCTTCTCAGGTTTTTTTTTAGCGTTGTTTGATCAACGTATCGAACAACGTGAAAAACCGAACAACGTCATGATTTGTGGAATCATGTCATAACGTTATTCGGGGTATTACTGTATTTTTGTTGTCTAGCTGCCTTGTTCTAATGTACACCTTCAGTGCTTTCAACCGCGGAGGCTTTTTGCATGACCTCTTATGGAAGTCTAACAAATAGTCGGACATGTGCTGGAGTTATTGGAGCATTTGCAGATCAGGCGATTTTGCAGAGGTGCCCCCTAACCCATAGTGGGCAGTGAACAGCACTCTTAACTTAATGATCTTCTTCCAGAAGCTGTTGCCTGGCTGTGTTAGCAGGTGAAGCCTCTGGAAGCAGTTGGCTGGGAACGTCTTGGCTCCCCTCCCCCACTGTTTCTGTACTCCTGTGCTTGGTTTTAAGCCTCTGTGCATGTGCACAGGTGCATGTGCATCAGCAACAGAGAGCGGGAGATTTATCAGGCTGACTGTGAACTCATTCCTAGCCTGGTTCCTGTCCAGTAAAATAGCATCATCAAAGGTACATAGCAGAAGATTGAATCAGTGGTTTTGCACTTAGTTGGTTTTGATTTTGCAGGAACTACTGGTGATAAAGTAAGGACAAATGAAGAAGATATACTTAAGAATTGTGCAGAATACTAGAAGTAGAAAAGGAATTGAAAAGTTACTTGCAAAGTACTTAGAATAAAGAGATAACACTGCATCACACACACACACACAAAATATTGGCTGCTACTTGTCCTAATCCATGTGTCCTATACTAAATCAAGTGTGCTGAATCCAAATCTGAAGTCCAGTTCTGCCAAGGACACCAGGATCTTAAGTTGGCAAATGTCACCCTCTTGGTTAGTTTTTTGTGTTGATCATGCAGAGTGTATTTGCCACAAATCTAACAAAAATTTTCTGGTTTATTAACACAGCTGCACCTACTCATCTTTAGCTCAAAACAGACTCATTGTGGCCTAGCTGTACTATCCATTAAGATGGTTTTTCCACTGTAGACAAGACCTTGGTCCATCTCGCCTTATATGCCTATTTCTGACAGCAGCTCACTGACTTGCCCAGACTTGAGCCGCTGCTGGAGCAGGCATGCCACCAGGGGATGTGATTCAGCTGAGGGTCCGTAGGCATAGTGGTAGCTGTAACTGTTATAATGTTTCCTTGTAAAAATACATTACCCAATACCATTTGAACAGCTATAGCATGCCTATAACTTAAAATCTGTACATGACAGACAAATTCTGAGTTCAGATTTAGAATCAGCACACTTGATATCATGTAGATCACATGTGTTAATCCCAGTAGCAAAATAGTTGTTGTGCTGTGTCATTTCATTTCATTTATTCGATTTGTATGCTGCCCTACTCGGTACAACCGACTCAGGGCGGTTTACAAAAACCATACATACAAGACAATCAAAAATATAACATAATCAAGGTCACAGAGCATAATACAATAGATATAACAATGCAATACAGCAGTGCAATAAAACAAAACCACACTGTGAAATACAGTTACAAAATACAGTGCGATAAAACAAAACCACACTGCAAAATAAGGTTACAAAATACAATTCCAGTTACATATACATGACATAGAAAATAACATAACAGTCACAGTCTTATAAGCAAATCCTAAAAACGAGGTCTTCTTATGGCCACCCGGGACCCACAGGTGCTGCTCCCTTCGAGGCCGGCTGGCTGAGGGAGAGTCTGGCGTGGCAGCGGTAACGGCAAGGTCTTTTATCGCCACCCGGGACCCGCAGGTGTTGCTCCCTTTGAGGCCGGTTGGCCAAGGGAGAGTCTGGCGCGGCAGTGGTAATGGTGAGGTCTTTTATCGCCACCTGGGACCCGCAGGTGTTGCTCCCTTCGAGGCCGGCTGGCCGAGGGAGAGTCGGGTGCAGCGGCGGCGGCGAGGTCTTCTTATCGCCACCCGGGACCCGCAGGTGTTGCTCCCTTCGAGGCTGACTGGCCGAGGGAGAGTCTGGCGGGCGGCGGTAACGGCGAGGTCTTTTATTGCCGCCCAGGACCCGCAGGTGTTGCTCCCTTCGAGACCGGCTGGCCGAGGGAGAGTCTGGCGTGGCGACGGTAACGGCGAGGTCTTTTATCACTGCCCGGGACCCGCAGGTGTTGCTCCCTTTGAGGCTGGCTGGCCGAGGGAGAGTCTGGCGCGGCGGTGGTAATGGTGAGGTCTTTTATCGCCGCCCGGGACCCGCAGGTGTTGCTCCCTTCGAGGCCGACTGGCCGAAGGAGAGTCTGGCACGGTGGCGGTAACGGCGAGGTCTTTTATTGCCGCCCGGGACCCGCAGGTGTTGCTCCCTTCGAGGCTGGCTGGCCGAGGGAGAGTCCGGCGCAGCGGTGGTGGCGGCGGCGGCGGCGGCGGCGAGGACATAGATAGGGTACCAACAGGGCTTTTTCAAATCCTGCAGGAACGGAAGCTGTCAAAAAATATGCCAACAAACATAAAAGACAAAGATCTTTGCATTAATTTCTTATGCGATCAACGTAATGTTCAAGTGTTTTACAACAAAGGCTTTTGCCATAAACAGAGAGAGCAATGCTGGGTGTTGAAATTGGATTTTAAAAAAGAACTACTAGAGATCATACTGCAAATGTGTGCTGGCAATTGGAATGCACCAAAGACTTTTAGAAGAAAATCACTCTGTTCTCTATGAGTGGTCAGGACAACATTTGTGATAGACTCCCTTTACAGAGTAAAACTACTGAGGCTGTACTTCCTGTGGAGTATTGGGATGACTCCCAGGAAGCATTAAGAGTACTCCAAACTATGAAGAAGAGTACTCAGTACTCTTCTTCATAGTTGAAAATATGGAACAAAGCAGGAAATAGAAATAGGGATGACTCTCTTGCTTCCAGAATTGTACATGCGGGATCCTGGGTGATTTTTGGGGATTCTGGAAGTCCCATACCCATATACAGAGGGTACCCAAAACATATACACATTTTAAGAGATGTTATCCATGTCGTCTTACTTTTTGAATTGAATTACAATAGCAATGTGTAGTATGACGTTCACTAAAAAAAAATAAAAAATCTGACATCATAATGAAATGGTCAAGACAGTCAAAGAAAATGGCAGAAGCACAATTGCCATTTGAGGAGCACATGACCATTTTGAAGAGGTGTGGCTGAGTTTCCCCCATGTTCTCCTGACCTAACACCCCTTGACTTCTTCTTTTGGGGGACCTTAAAGGATGTGGTGTAGCATAAGAAACGGTGTACCATAGAAAACAGTACTTTGGGTACGAATTGAAATGATATGTACAGCAATACGAGTGGACACTTTGGTCAGTGTTGCTGAAGCAGTAGTTCGCTGTAACCACTTTGAGCACCTTGTGTCATTGCAGAAGTCAAACATAACTTTTACTCATCTTTTGTTATCAGTATATATATTGAGTATTACAACTTTAATACAGGTTTTCCTTTCTTAAAATGTACATGCATTCTTGGCATCCACTGTAGTATACATAGGTGTGAAAGTTAAACAGTGAAGAAAACTGAAAGGAAACATTTTGTTGGAAGAAAAGCTTTATGGATACCAGAAAGAAAAACAAATGGGTGCTGCTAGATCAGTGTTTCCTAACCTCTGGTTTTTGGACTTCTATTCCCAGAAGTCTAAGTCAGTTCTACAAAGCACTGACCAGCCAATGTACTGACTTAGGCTTCTGGGAATTGAAGTATCTTTGTGGGGCCTGGGCCCCACATTGGGAACCACTGTGCTAGATCAAATCGAAACGGAACTCTCTTTGGGGAAACAAAGAAGAGGCAGAGGCTCTTCAATTTTAGGCACATCATAAGGAGATAGGTCTCACTGGGAAATGTTGAAGCCATTCTGGAAAAGACGAAGACCCAGTGTCAGATGTATTGACTGAATCAAAGAGTTTGCAGGAGCTGAGCAAGACTTTCTAATGATAAGACCTTTTGGAACTCGTTCATTCACCAGGTTGTCATAGGTTGTAAGTAACTTGATAGCGCATTACAAGAACCAGAGCTGCTCCAACACAAATTCTTATTGTGCTGTGGACAGGCTTTTCTGGCAGAGGTTTCTTCCAAAAAGGGCACACATTTCAGCAATTCCACCTGTTCCCACTTCTGTTCTAGAACAAAGACGGGAAATAAGTGGTGGAGGAGGTTGAGAAATACTACTTCATATCTGTTGTAGGAGGGGAAAATGTAGGCAATGTCTGCTTCTCATCCTCCATCATTGAATGTCCTTCCCCCCCTTTTTTAAAGTTTCCTGCAGCCAGCGGAGAGCTTTTGTCCAACATCTTTTAGCAAATTTTTCTGCTTCTGTCACTTAATCCTCTCGTTGCACCCAGGCCTTGTAAACTAATTAGCAGCAAGATGAGTCCCCACAGCTGTGATTCACAGCAAGGTGTTACCTCTTAAGCCTTTCGGGAGAGCTTTGGTGTTCAGCTGGGCAGCTTCACTAGTCTCTGTGGCGTGGTCTCTCCTCTGCCTTCAGCTTAATTTTTTAAACTTTTCTGTGGCCAAACCAAAGTGTTGAATATAATGCAGTGGCCTTTCATCTGCCTTCCACGTCACAGCATGACTCCAATACCATTGATCCAGTTCTGTGAGTCATTTTCTGGTCCTGAGCCCTTTTGATACCCAAAGTCCTCCTCACCCCAAGGCCAGGATTGATGAAGCTGCTGCCCTTCCATCAAGATGGATTCAAGTGGGATTTAATCCACTTGGGGACCATCACGCTTTCCTGTGGACTTTGGCACCCAAGGCTGTTAGTCCTCAGGGTAGACAGCTTATTTAACCGTCACCTGACGATTGGCGTTGAATCGCTGGCAGTAGGGTCTACTCTATTACCATAGTAGGGTAACCTGGCCAGGTTGTATAATGGGGGTTCCCAGCTTTTCAAGCTGGGTCATGCTTTCTCAGTCAGCTTTGAGGGCCGGACGACCATTTTGCCCTCTCTGCACAAGGGTGTGTGTGCCACTTTCTCTCAACAGCTTCAAAGTGATGTGGCCATTTTGTTTCCTGAATGCCCTTGGAGGGGTGGGCCCCCACATGAAATGGTGCTATGGGCCGGATTCGGCCCATGGGCCTTAGGTTGAGAACCCCTGCTCTATACCATGGCTATGTGAAATGGAGATTCACAGTATGGATTTGTTTTTAGTGACTTCAGAATGGAAGGACCTGATCAGAAGCCTAAGGGAAGGCTGGATGGTAGCCAGAGTTTTAAAAAAGTTTCTTTTGGGAATCCCAGCCCTGGCCATTGGCAATACAGTGAAATGTAGCTGGGACGGTCACGTTTCCAATCTTGGGTTGGGACGCAGTCCTGTTTTCTTCTCTCTTTTAGAATCATTGAGCAGGGATTGTACCTCCCCATTTTGGCCAGCTGTTGTTTACACCATGTGTTAGCTCCCCTTTGATGTTGAGGGAATCTGACGGGCTCTCTTGCAATGTCAAGGGAAGGTTGTTGGGCTTGTGCAGCTCATGAGTTACATAACTATCCCTGTGCGCCTCAACTGCACATCTTGATTGAAGAGCTGGCAGGCATCTGTATTCTTACGCAAGACTTCAGGTCTCATGGAGCTCTCCAAACCAACTTTGGGAAGATACCTACAAATGTTACTAGCCTGCTGGTTTATTTCACTTGTCTCCTGATATCCTGCAGAAAGCTGCTTTTCAATTGTGGATGGGGAAGAAGGTCATTCAATTCTTCTCTCTCCACTTCTGGTTCTGCTCATTTGCTTTTTTGGATTTACTGCTCACCTCAGAACTGCCAGAACTGCTCCTGGAAAAGGAGGGTGATCTAAAGGCCCTTTGTGTGATGTGTCAGTCTCAACCCAAGTGACATGCTTGATGTGTTCCTGTAAGGAACAGACTTTTCAAATGCCGGGTTTCAAAAAGGGTACTATTTGGGCAGTGCAGTTCAAGACCAGCCATAGGTCAAGGTTGCCCTTGCTCAAAATCCAGTCCTATCCGACTCTAGGGTTCATTGCTTATCTCTGTTTACAGTCAAAGAGTTAGGGTTAGGGTCTGTCTGTGTCTGTGTCTGCATACGTTTTCATGGTCACGTGAAGGCATGACTAGACACCGGAGCACGTGGAACACTATTACCCTTCACACAGAAGCAGTACCTATTTATCTACTTGCAATTTCTCGCTTTCGAACTGCTTGGTTGGCATTTGCTCAATGGGAGCTCACTCCGTCTTGCAGCACTCTCGGGTCTCGAACTGCTGACCTTCTGGTTGTCAAGTTCAGAGTCTTAACCACTAAGCCATCGCAGACCCTCATGATCAGCTATACCTGCTTCCAGTTTACCATTCCTGCCACACCCAAATGTTGAACATGTTGTGGCTCACCAAGCATGATTCTTCTCCATTGAGCTGCTGGAGTTTTTCCCCTTGTAAGCCTTCTCTTGCTTTGAGCTACTCTCATCCAAAGGTTTTACAATGCTATTCATGATCTTCAAAGTCTGCCATACTTGAGGTGGGAGGAAAAGATAGTCTATCAATTCCACAACCAATCTTTTAGATCACCTGCAACTTCCAGTTCTGCTACCACCACAATCTTTTTTAGAGTGCAGTCCTTTTGCTTCTATTAAATCTCATGCTTTAGGAGCCTTGTACTTGGTAGCATAATAAAAAATAGAGACATCACCCTGCCAACAAAAGTGCACATGGTTAAAGCAATGGTATTCCTTGTAGTAATGTATGGCTGTGAGAGCTGGACCATAAGGAAGGCTGAGCGCAGAAGAAGAGATGCCTTTAACATGTGGTGCTGGAGAAGTTGTCTGAGAGTCTCCTAGAGTACAAGGAGATCAAATCAGTCCATCCTAAAGGAAATCAACCCTGACTGCTCCTTGGAAGGACAAATACTGAAGCTGAAGCTCAAGTACCTTGCCCACCAAATGAGAAGAGAGGACTCACTGGAGAAGGCCATGATGGTGGGAAAGATTGAAGGCAAAACGAGAAGGGGGCAGCAGAGGATGAGATGGCTAGATGACATTGTTGATGCAGTGGGCAGATTACGGAGGATGGCAGATGACAGAGAAGCCTGGCATGCTGTGTTCCATGGGGTTGCAAAGGGTCGGACTCAACTGTGTGACTGAACAACAACAAACAAATTTTTGGCTCATTCAGTTTTTCGGCATTGAAATGATATTTAAGCTGATGGAGGACTCTGCCTTTCTTCTTTCTGGATGTATTGTTTTTGAATGTGAATTGAAGGTCTTCCAAGAATTCATGAGCTGCAGTAGAATAGTTTTGTGTTCCTTGAAATGTGCATGCATCTTTCTTCAGCATCAAGTGACCTCAAGATCAAAGCGCTTCTCCTTGGCAGCTTGCAGTCTGTTTGGTAGTGAAGCCACTTTGGGCTTGTTCTTTGCTTTTTAAATAAACAAAATAAAGGTATTTTGACTTGGAAAGGATTTAACCTTCCGTGTTTGGTTTATGTCTGAGTAGACCAGCAATGCCCAGTCTTGAGAGCTCTGTCTTAAATGAAACATTGACTTCCTCTGGTGGTTTGAACCAGAAAAATTACCCCCATTACTTTTTAGTGGTTCTGGGATCTTTGTGACCCATTTCTCTGTGATGCGGGGGGGGGGGGCTTGCCAAAGTTGGCTGCAAGAGTGTTCCAAGCATACCTCTTGGAAGAAGCATGTCTGGCAGATGGTTGCCCAGAAAACAGAGGGACACATGGACTTTATCTTTATACAGTCAAACCTCGCATAAAGAGTGCCTCGCTTAAAGAGTAACTCGCTTAAAGAGCAGAATTTTCTCTGAATGTTCGCTTCGTTTAACAAATAAAACCAACCAAAAACTCGCTTAACAAATAAATCGGAGTTTGCAATCCCCCCACAATTGGTCACTTACAATGGTGTTTCGCTTAAAGAGCAAACTCGCTTAAAGAGAAATCCTGTGGAACACATTATGCTCTTTAAGCGAGGTACAACTGTATCTTGTAGAGGTGCATGGAGTTAAGCAGGAGAGGAGAGTCCCCAGTTCTGCCTTGACCCTGTGAGATGTGTCTCATCAGCTGACAAAACGGGCTGTTGGTTTGTTCTGATTTGCATTTTGCCTTCTCTTGCATCACATATTGCATCACAAACTGGAGAGTTTGAGAGTACTCTGGACAGTGAGAACAAATAAGTCAATCCTAAAAGAAATCAACCCTGACTGCTCCTTAGAAGGTCAAATAGTAAAGATGAAGCTAAAGTACTTTGGACACCAAATGAGAAGAGAGGATTCACTTGAGAAAGCCTTGATGTTGGGAAAGGTGGAGGGCAAAATAAGAAGGGCGGCCAAAATGAGATAGCTAGATGGTATTGTAGATGCGATGGGCACAGAACTGGGCAGGCTGAGGAAGATGGTGGAGGACAAAGGTGCCTGGTGGGCAATGGTTCACAGGGTCGCAAACGGTTGGAGTTGACTGTGTGACTGAACAACAGCAAATGCATCACATATTGCAGGGGTTCTCAATGTATGGCCTGTGGGCCAGATCCGTTCCACAATGCCAAATAATCCAGCTACTGCTACCATTGGAATCAGCTGCGGACTCATTTACGGGTGTTGTAAACGTGTTTTACGACAGCCGTAAATGAGTCTGCAGCTGATTCTGGTGAAGTACCAGTTCGGCCCGCCAACTGTTTAGGGGAGTGTGAGCTGGCCCCCGACTTGAAAACATTGAGAACCCTTGACTTATTGTATTAGCATTCTCTCTGATCTTCTTTTGCGATCGGTTTCTAGAGGAGCTCCCATCTGCCACTGTCTGTAGTGATTGGCATTCCCTTCTGCTCCATTTGATGAGCAGGAGTTAGTCTGGGTTTTTTTCCTCTCCATTAGTTGGGTCATTCACCAAATGACAATGTGGCTCTCAAACTCAGTTGTTAACACAGAAGACAAATCCAAATTGCCAATGTGAAAATCCAGTATTTGGTCTTATGTTAATTTATTAATTTATTGAGTAGGCACTTTAATCATAGACCCCAGTTCCTACTCCTCAGATGGGGTCTTTTGGAAAGATGGTCTAGGATAGTGATGATAAATCTTGGCACTCCAGGTATTCTTGAACTTCAATTCC
The DNA here is from genome assembly GCA_030440675.1 of Furcifer pardalis. Classification (NCBI taxonomy): domain Eukaryota; kingdom Metazoa; phylum Chordata; class Lepidosauria; order Squamata; family Chamaeleonidae; genus Furcifer; species Furcifer pardalis. The sequence goes on from CP126891.1 coordinate 47,829,854, forward strand.
CAGAAATTCCTAGATCAGCAGGAGTGTTGACTTGGGCTTCTGGGATTGCTGTTGAAGAACATCTGGAGTGCCAAGGTTCTCCCATCACTGGTCTAAGAATAACCCCAGGATATAGTAGAATAGATGGCCCTTGCCATTCAAGATTTTTGAAACCAAAAGTGTCTTCTGTTTTCCTCGTCGTATATCTGGGCTCATCTTCTTTGTTAGGTGTCCCTAGTCAAAGTGGAAGCTGATCGTGTTCTCATGGCGGTCGTAATGTGTGCAAATGGTTGGCCTAATCAGTGAATGATGGAGGCCAGTGCTCATTTCTCTGCTGTTTCCTTTCCTTAGGCCTGAAACAATAAAGGCTACATCAGATTGCTGACATTTTTTCTTCTTGTTTTATCTTTGCAGCAGTGAGTGGGTAAATAGCTAGAGAATGGTGGAATGTACCGTAGCTTTTTCTTCTCCGACAAAAAGCCACATTCCATCTCCGACACATGAGGAATACATACTGTATTCTGAACACAGCCATTTAAAAAGTATTCTTTCCCTATATTCTGTGTTGTATTGTTCTTCAAGCCCAACTCATTTTAGTGTCAGCAGACATGTGGCTTGGGCACACGTTTCAACTTGCCTCTTGGATTCAGACTCAGAAACCACTCCAGCTTCTGTGAGTTTCCTGCATGTCTTCTGTGGGGGAGAGATGCCCATGACAGTCTCTATCTGACATGGCATCCACAACCTCTGTTTATATAAGGCAGAATGGATGACTAGGGCTGGGGTGGTGTTTATCTACCAGGTGTGGTTCTTCCTTCAGAATATCATTGGGGTATAAAACCCACCTGGCATTGGCTCCATATAATCTCTACTCAAATGAGCAGGAGCTGCGTGTGAATGGGGTGCTGCTCCACTCAAAAGTTAGAACTTGTTCCACATCAGGCAATGGTTACTTTTCCCAGCTGAGTTGTGGGTGTGTTGGGTTTCTGTACATGTACAGCACTTGATAGAGACTCAATATCAAGAAAACAAAGATAATGGCAACAGGCCCTATCAGTCCCTGGAAAATAGATGGGGAAGAAGTAGAAGCCGTGACAGATTTTACTTTCTTGGGATCAAAACTCACTGCAGATGGTGATTGCAGCCATGAAATAAAAAGGCGATTGATTCTTGGGAGGCAAGCAATGAGAAACCTGGGGAGCATAATGAAAAGTAGAGACATCATATTGAAAACAAAAATTCGTATTGTCAAAGCAATGGTATTCCCAGTGGCAATGTATGGTTGTGAGAGCTGGACCATTAGGAAAGCTGAGCGCAGAAGAATAGATGCCTTTGAGATGTGGTGTTGGAGGAGAGTTTTGAGAGTCCCCTGGACAGCGAGGAGAACAAATAGGTCAATCTTAGAAGAAATAAACCCAGAATGCTCCTTAGAAAGTCAAATTGTAAAGATGAAGCTAAAGTACTTTGGACATCAAATGAGAAGAGAGGATTCACTTGAGAAAGCCTTGATGCTTGGAAGGGTCGAGGGCAAAAGAAGAAGGGGACGGCCCAAGATGAGATGGTTAGATGGTATTGTGGAGACAATGGGCACAGAGCTCAGTGAGTTGAGGGGGATGGTGGAGAACAGGAGTGCCTGGCGGGCAATGGTCCATGGGGTCGCAGAGGGTCGGAATCGACTGTGTGACTGAACAACAACAACAAAAAAAAAAAAAAAAACAGCACTTGCCTCCTCTCTTCTGGGTGAAGCTCGGAAGGCTGTCTTAACCCCTTTGCTTCTGGCTGTTGGTTCCAGTGTTGGTTCCGTCAGTCTGGACCTTGGATGAGTTGCCTTGCTTTGCTTCTAACCTCTGACTTAACCTCACTGAATAAGGATGTTGCAACAAAAGTAAGCATGGCAGCATTAATGGCTGTTGTAGAGGTGTCTCACCTAATCTTGCCTTTGGAGCATATATTTGGACAGCACAGCTTTCCTCGCTCAAGTTTCAAGAGACCCCTTGGTTCAGTTGAGTATAAAGAAGAAACTGGAAAGACTGAGGGAGAGAAGGAGGAGAAGGAAGATAGACTTATTCTTTGAATGCCATATCCGATTCCGAATATTGGCTATCATCATGACGATCAGTCATAAAGATTGCCCTCCTTCTTCTCCTCCTCCTCCTGTGTCCAGATCAAACCATGGACTGCCAAAATGAAGCCACTTTCTTCGCTTTGTCGTTGCCCAAACCCAAGTCCTCATTGGTGTATGTTTCTTGCAGCAATTGGCAGACCAGAAAAAGAGCCAATGGATTCCGTATCTCTTCACATTCACACAGCGTGTGTTATTGTCTGCCAGCAGCCCCCACTTGGCATGTTGGTCTTACATTTAGGCACTCTGACACTCAGCCTATTCAGGGTCTTCCTAGTGACGTAGGACAAGTTGAGTTCCTCAGCTACATCCTCTTTTGATGTTGTTCCTTGTCCAGCTAGATAAGATTGCCCTGGGAACAATATAATGCAGTGGCCTTTCATTTGCCTTCCACATTGCAGCATGACACCCATACCACTGATCCATTTTGCAAATCACTTTCTGGTCCTGAGCCCTTTTGGCACACAAAATCCTCCTCAGCCCCAGGCCAGTATTGATGAAACTGCTGCCTCCATCAAGATGGATTCAAGTGGGATTTAATCCATTTGGGGACCATCACACTTCCATGTGGACTTTGCCACCCAAGGGTGGTCAGGTTAGTTAACCACCACCTGGCAATCAGCGTTGAGTCCCTAGCAGTAGGGTCTACTCTATTACCATAGCAGGATACCCTGGCCAGACACGTATGCGTTTCTTGGTGCTTATTAACTCTGGTGTGTTAGTGGAACTCACTAGGGATTGCTAGAAAAAAAACAGCAAATCCTAAAGTATGTGAATCAGTAGTCTTAACCTAGTTCCCGGTAGCTTCCTGTTGTCTTCTCTTTAGTGTTCTTAAGTGTGGAAGGGAAGACTGGCCATTCTCTACATGGCATGGCAACTCTCCCCAACCCAGTGCCCTGCAGGTAGGTTGGATTTCTGTGCCCCTCATATCCTTTGGCCAAGGTGACCTGCGGAAGGACATGTGGCCCAGCAGACTGGGAAGGCACCAAGTTGGAGACAGCTACTCTTAAGTCCTGTGCTGAGATTTGAAGCACAGTGCCTGAAGCGGTCTTGAGCTACTGACCCAAGAGAGACAGGAAACTCTCTGCCTGACTTGCTTAGTGGTGGCTGTGACTTCCCGCTGACTTTGGCAGGCGGATCTATATGGAGTTTATTGGAATGACCTAATTGGCTGGGTTGGAAAAGGGGAGCATTGGCTTGCAGGAGATTGGTCGTCACTCCTGTTCCAGTTCTAGCCTGCAGCCCTACTCCTGCTTCTGTCTCAGCCGTGTTTCCTCTTTGCTTTGGATCACTGGCATCCTTACTTGCCTTCCAACCTCTTGCTCAGAAAAGCAAAACTCACACACTCTTGTGCTGCTCATCATTTTCTGCACATTGTCCATCCCAAAATCTCTTGTATTTCCTCCCTTTTTTGCCTCTACCTGTTGAGTTGCCAGCCGTATATTTATTCTATTTTGTACCTTGTGGTTTTCTGGATGGCTGTGCCATGGATGTTTGGCTGTCTAAGAGAAATCTCAGGGCAAATGCTGTGGCCGCTCACTCTATGTTTTGGAGTATTGCATGTCTGTCCATCGAATCATAAATTTCTGTTTTCCCAGATTTTGACTCCGAGGCCCTTGAGGTCTCTTCCAGCTTAGCGGTTCTGTGATTCCATAATTTCATTTATTGTCCCACTTCTGTTCCAACATCCCTGGAAAGCCCCTACGCCTTTTCCTTTTAGAAAATCTGTATGTATGTATGTATGTATGTATGTATGTATGTATGTATGTATGTATGTATGTATGTATGTATGTATGTATGTATGTATGTATGTATGTATGTCTGTATGTGTCACAACAATAAAAACTTTAAATTGAAAACAAAAAAATATGTAATATAAGGAAACCCCCCAAAAAAGAATACACATAAACTTTATAAAAATGAAATCTCAATATTATTATAAACTAATGTATGCACCTACCATGTAGCAGAACAATATATACCTTAAATCTGTTCTCTATTTAAGTCTTACTTAACTATGTATTTGTCTCCTCTTTCCAAAATGAGAAATATTCTTGCCCTGACTTTATTCCTTTCCCCTTCATTGGGAAATATTCAGTAAATTCTCCCCCTATTTCTCAAAAACCAGATTTTTAAAATATTCCTTGTTTTACTTTTAATTTTGATGCCAATCTATGATTTGTTGCCATATTCCATATGTCTTTTAAACCACTCTTCCATAGTGGCACCTGTTTTAAATGCAGTTACCGCTTTCCTTTCCTTTTAGATTATTTTATAGTCCTTTGCATTGTGCAGAAGTTGGTAGAGTGTTTTCCCTAAGCTGAGCCATCAGAGGAGACAGCTGTTTGTTTGCACTCTGGTGGTGGATAACATTTCCCCCAGTGTCCCATGCTTGCATGTATAGGTCAATTGTGGACAACCACCAGTGTCTTTATATTGCAGGGTTGCTGAAACATTTTGGGCTGTGGGTTGGTCATGTGGTTCAGTGGGCTGGTCACTTGGTTCCTCCCACTGGAAGTGGAAGTAAAATGTGCCTTGCCATCTGTTTTGCAACAGGATGAGATAGATTTTTAGGCTGCCATTTTCTCTGCTTAAACCAGGGATGCCCAAACTATGGCCTGTGGGCCAGATCCAGCCCCTGATGCCCCCGATGTCATACCATATGGGCGCATTTTACTTCTACTTCCAGGAGCGGCAAGGGTATCGCAGGCTGGATGAATTGGCATCGGGCCGTAGTTTGGGCACCCCTGTTATATTGTGTCCTTGCTTTGAGGAGAGTTGAAAGCGAACGGTGGGAAAGATAATTGAAGCTTGGCTTAAAATGCATTGGGACCAGCGTTGAATGTCTTTTGTTTTGCCCCATCAGTACTTTTGGGGCTGACGAGTGAGCAAAGAGCAGCAGTGGGTGGCATTTTCAGAGCATTTTTGCCGCAAGGAGCCAACGGGAATCTGTCCCGGAGAAATGGTGGCTAACTTCTGCTTTCGATGTTTGTGCTCCAGCTGTCTCTTTTCATTTTCCGCCATCAAAGGTAATCGGCTCAGCGTGCAGTCCATAATCGATAAAAGAGACAAAAAGAGTGGAGAGCCCCACTCTGATTGGAAGCTTTTATCTTCTTCCTCCCCTGTTGCTCTTGGTATGTTACGTGACAGAAATCCCAAAACAAAACCAGCTAAAGCTTCCATAGGATAGTTTCTTCCTGCCTCTCCCCATCCTTGAGGTCAAAAACCTGCGTGGTCTTAATTTCCAGGAGCCTTTTTGTCCTTACTGGCTGGTCACCCCCAGTGGTCACTGAGCTTTGATGTGATATAGAGAAAGGCCCCTGGTCCCTGCCAGTTAGAGTTAGTTAGGCTCGATCAGCCTTGTCTTTGGCATGATGTGTAGCCAAAACATATCTGGAGAGTGCATGATTAGATAGTCAAGGCTGTGCTAAAGGAAAACAAGTCAGGCTGGAGCATTTATTTTTCCTAGAGTAGCTTCCTCATAGGCAGACCGGCAGGCTTGCCTGAGAGATCTACAAATATCTTTCAAGAATGAGCTTGATATCTCCCCCTTTTTCTTAATGAAACAAAGACATGTATTCAACTTTGAAATAATGTGGGATGTTTGTTCTACTTGTAGTCAGTAGTCTCACATATTTGCGTGCCAGAAGGCCTCAGGACAAGAGAGTGACTCATGGAGCTGGATCCGTGGTACGGGGGTCATGCTGCGATGCAGAAGGCCAATGGAAGGCCACTGCATTACAGTCTCAAGACAGTCTTCATGGCTGATCGCCATGATGATTTCCTATATTCGGATTCTGATACGGCAGAAGAAGAAGTCTCACATATCTGCTCTTCAGGTATTGTGGGTTAGCATTAGGAAGTTGCATTAGGAAGTTAGTGGTTAAGATGCTGAAACTGACGAGTGGAAGGTTGGCAGGCATTGAAAACCTGAGTGGTGCATGACAGAGTGAGCTCCCATCTCTGTCCCAGCTCCTGACAACCTAGCAGTTTGAAAGCAAGAAATTTATTATTTATTTATTTAGATTTATTATCCCGCCCCAATCAGTTGAACCTGACTCTAGGCAGCTTACAAAAAGGGAAAGACTATACACAATGAATGCAAGTAGATAAATAGGTACCACTTTCGTGAGAAAGGTAACAGCATTCCTTGTGCTTCAGTATCTAGTTGTGCCGGCCACATGACTGTGGAAAGGCCTGCAGACAGTACTGGCTCTTTGGCTGTAAATGGACATGAACTAGACACGCCTGGCTTTCGAGCAAGGGAGACCTTTACATTTAACTTGACTTTATTCAGTCCATTGGTTCATTTATGCTGACATTGTATGGCTGACACTGGCTGTTCCTGGGTCTCAGCGACAGAAAGAAGCCCTCCATTATCTGATGCTTAATTGGTTACTTGGGAGAAGCTTCAGATTGAACCCATGACCTTTTTCATGCCGTCACGCACTCTACAAGCTGTGCGGCTGTGAGATCTAGTTTATTTCTGGAGTTGGTTGAGAAACATTACCCCGTCAGGGGATTAGGAACATAAACAGAAAGAAAGCTGATACCCCAAAGCGGTCCTGAGTGGGAGGGTCCAAAATCTAGTGAGTGGAACATTCCACTTTGCACAGATGAAATCAGAGGTTGCCATTTCCAACTAGAACAGGGTTGTTCAAACTTGGCTCTCCAGGTGTTCTTGGACTTCAGTTACCAAAAGCCCAAGTCAATATAGCTGGGGACTGTTTCTTTCTTTTATTTAGTTTTCCCTTCTTTTTTTAAAATAATATTTTATTAAGATTTTTAAACAGAAAAAATAATAATAATAGAAAGAAACAGTAATAAATAAAGATTACATAATATAACAACAAACAAACAGGATTTTTTTTTAAATGAAAAATATAACAATTTTATCAGAAAATACCTTGTAATAAATCATTTTGATACATGCAATATTTTAATCATTCCACAGAGAGAGAGAGAGAGAGAGAGAGAGAGAGACTGTTTCTGTAGGATGATAGAATCCGATCTTTGCACAGCCAGCATGTTGTGCTGCACAACTGTGCCTATGTGACAGCACTATATTAGAAATGAAGTGACAGATGTGATAGCTGCTTTTGCCTGCAAATGCCAAGGGGTGGTTTGTGGTATGGGTGGCAGATGGTTGTCAGCATGGCCTGCACCCATGATGGTGAACCTTAGCACTCCAGGTGTTCATCCAAGAACACCTGGAGTGCCAAGATTTGCCATCAAGTAAACCCATTAGTGTGGATTCACAGAGACTTGGGCTTCTGGGAATTGAAGTCCAAGAACACCTGGAGTGCCAAGATTTGCAGTCATGTAAACCCACTTGTGTGGATTCACAGAGACTTGGGCTTCTGGGAATTAAAGTCAAAGAACACCTGGAGTTCCAAGGTTTGCCATCACGGGCCTGGACTCTTCCTTTGCTTAAGTGTTAGAGAAAGGTGGTGGGGCAGCTCATCATCTCAAGGGGCAGAACGGGGGCAGGGCAGATAGAAGAGCATGCTGTGATGGATTCAACAGGTGTAGGTCAGTTAGGAGCACGGGGCTTTGGCAGGTGTGGTCAGTTGGAAGAGGTGCATAAGAAAGGATTAGTCAGAGACACCTGAAGTTCCAATGTGACTTTGGCGGTGGAGCAGCTGGACAATCAAGGTTTTGTGGCTTTATTTATAAGCTTGCACTTCGGAATAGATTTGGAGATGATACAGTACATACATACATACACAGTGCATTTTACTGATTTTGGAAGGATGGAAGGCTGGGTCTACCTTGAGCCTGGTCAGGATTGAACTTACAATGTGAACAGAGTTTTGGATGCAGTACAGCAGTTTAAGGACTGCGGTAGCTTAGTGGTTAAGATGCTGAACTTGGTGACTGGGGGGGTCGGTAGGTCAGAAATTAGAGCGCTTAGTGCTGCACGACAGAGTGAGTTCCCGTTGTCTGTCCCAGCTCCTGCCAACCTAGCAGTTCGAACGCAAGAAATTGCAAGTAGATAAATAGGTACCACTTCTGACATAAAGGTATCAGTGCTCTGTGCACTCTGTTGTTAGTCATGGCTGCCATATGACTACAGAAACATTTGCAGATGCAGAGAGCGCTGGCTCTTTGGCTGTAAGTGGAGATGAGCACCAAACCCTAGAGTCAGATATGACTGGCTTTTGAGCAAGGACAACCTTTACTTTTACCTTTCAGCAGTTTTACATTTTCTTTGTTTGTTAAATTTATATTAACTCCCCCCCCTTCCGATGAAGGTGAGATGTAGGGTTTAGTCTAAGCATGAGGTGAGCAGCCTTGCCCTAAGCCAGTAATCGCAAACCTATGGCATGCGTGCCAGAGGTGGCACTCAGAGCCCTCTGTGGGGGCACCCATGCAGTCACCCTAGCACAGAGTTCGCCCTGCCCCTCTGCCCAGCAGCCCACTGGGAGCACTTCCTCCCTCCCCCCAGCACAAAGTTCACTCTGCCCAGCAGCCCAATGGGAGCGTTTCCTGCCTCCCCTGTTGCTATGTTGGCACTTTGGGATAAATAAGTGGGTTTGGCGTTGCAGTTTGGCACTTGGTCTCTAAAAGATTCACCATAACTGCCCTAAGCCTACTGGTTTGTCCCCTACTGACTGACTGCTCTTCCTTCCAGATGGATGCACACTTCTGGGTGGATTCCACTTAAATGGCTATTTCCCTTTGATGGTGATGCTTTGCATAGCATGCCTTTTTCAAGGGATCACTACTGTGGGTTATTTTCATCTTCTGATGCCATTCTGGGCAGGGGTAGTTGTGGAACGAGAGAGCACCAGGAACTGGTGAGCTACTGGTGGTGAGTATCAACTCCTAAATGTTGTTTCCCTTTCCATTCTTGTCTTCCCAGGCTGGAATGGGTCGAAATCATCGAGCCTCGCACACGGGAGCGCATGTACGCCAACCTGATCACGGGGGAGTGCGTCTGGGACCCACCCGCCGGCGTCCGCATCAAGCGCACCAACGAAAATCAGTGGTGGGAGCTCTTTGACCCCAACACCTCGCGCTTCTACTACTACAATGCAACCACTCAGCGGACGGTGTGGCACCGTCCACAGAACTGTGACATCATCCCACTGGCGAAGCTGCAGACCCTGAAGCAGAACACTGAGTCGCCCCGGGCCTCCACCGAGAACAGCCCTGGACGCAGCAGCAATGTCAGCCGTGAAGGCAGCACCAGTTCCTCCCTGGAGCAGGAGCTGGAGGGCGGTGGAGGCGGTGGAGAGAAAGTCCCAGAGCAGAACCAGAACCGGCCCAACCGCCAGCCGTCACAGTTTGCTACCGTCAAGGAAGAGATGGAAAGGTCAGCAGAAATGGGCTCTGAAAGCTTCTGCCGCTGAGTGTTGTGCCGTTGTTGCGGATCTCTGGGTTTTTTGTGTGTATGCGTGTATGTTGACAGCTTGCCATGGGGCCATGGTGTCTTGGTGGTTAAGATGCTGAGCTTGGCGACTGGAAGGTTGATCATCTCTCGCATCCCAGCTCCTGCCAACCTAGCTGTTCAAACACAAGAAAAAGCAAGTAAATAAATAAATAGGTACCCTTCAGCGGGAAAAGTAACAGTGTTCCATGCGCTCTGGCATCTAGTCATGCTTGCCATAGTAAAGGTAAAGGTTTCCCTTGCTCGAAAGCCAGTCGTATCTGACTCTAGGGGTCAGTGCTCATCTCTGTTTCTAAGCCGAAGAGCCAGCGCTGTCTGCTTCTGCAGACGTTTCCATGGTCATGTGGCAGGCATGACTAGACACCGGAGCGCATGGAACGCAGTTACCTTCCCACCGAAGTGGTCCCTATTTATCTACTTGCAATTTCTTGTTTTCAAACTGCTAGGTTGGCAGTAGCTGGGACAGAGACGGGAGCTCACTCCGTCCTGCAGTACTCGGGAATTGAACTGCTGACCTTCAGCCTCCCAGTCAGCGTCTTGAGCCACCATGGAAATGTCTGCGGATGCACACAGCGCTGCCTCTTTGGCTGTCAACAGAGATGAGCACTGACCCCTAGATTTAGATACGACAGATTTCTGAGCAAGTTTGTTCTAGTCACTAAAGCTGCCTTACCCCTAATTTTTTCTTACTCTACACCTGTGATGGCGAACCTTGGCACTCCAGCTATTCTTGGACTTCAATTCCCAGAAGCCCACATTCCTGTGAATCCATGTGAATGGGGTTATTATGTGCACTAAACCCATTCATGTTGATTCACAGAGACTTGGGCTTCTGGGAATTGAAGTTCAAGAACAGCTGGAGTGCCAAGGTTCGCCATCTTTGCTCTATGTGCTGAACTTGATTTCAAGTAGCATTTGAGGCAGGGAGGAGTTATGAGTGGTAGACTGTGGAAGGAACACTTTCAACCTTGGAATGGCATTAATGAGGACTCTGACTATTTAGCTCTGACTTCTGTCTTCTTCTTTATTTTGTGTGTACGTATGTTTTAATCTTGCTTCCATTTTGCTGCTTCTTGAAAGATGCGTTTATTGAGTCTTGCCTAGATCAGCCACACAGTTTGCTTAGGGGGAGCAGCCACTGCTGTAAGTAGCCACAATCATCAAGATGAGAATAGGCTGCATGTGAGTTAAGGCTTTTTAATTGCATATTAGCAACTCTTCCTGTGGCTCTTGGTTGGGAGTAGACACACCTCAGGGCAGTGCAGGAATCCTTTCTGTCCCCTCCTTGAGTGGTTGGTCTTTTGTCAAAGGGCCTCTCCCCCCCCCCCCCCCCAAAAAAAATATCATCCATCATCTGGCTACGAAGGAAGACGAGCCAACTGTGGAATCTGACGGTCCTGTCATTATTGCATCCACTCCATCCACCGTCACTTGCTTTCTTCTCTTGAAAGGAGGAAGGGGCTGCAGTGGCTCACTGGTTAAGAAGCAGGGCCGCAGTTTGAGATCCGGGTATTGCATGATGGTTTGAGTGCCCGTTTCTGTCCCGGCTCCTGCCACCCTAGCAGATCAAAAGCAAGAAATTGCAAGTAGATAAATAGTGGGAGAAGACTTTGGTGGGAGAAGATTTTGGGGACATGAAAGGGACCTCATTCGGGCATCTCCTGAGCAGAGTTTCTTCAACAAAAATCCTTTCAACCCAGAATAATTTCTGATATGCCCATCTCAATTTGTGTTTTTGTTTCATTTCTTGCTTTTTAAAGGTAAAATACCACTTTAAAAGAAAACAGTGGGATTAGGAACAGAGCAAGCTGTATTAGGAACATCAAGAGGAAGGAATTAAATCGAAACCCCATGACTTCCAGGCTAAAGCCAGCCAATCATGAGTCCAACCTGATTTCCGTGGGGTGGGGGGAGTCCCACAGCTGGAGGACTTCCATAGAAATGGCTGGGTCAGTTGTCCTGTTAATCTAACCCAATGTTTCCCAATCTTCTGCTTTTGGACTACAATTCCCAGAAGCCTAAGTCAATTCCTCATAGCACTAATCAGCCAGTGTACTGACTTAGGCTTCTGGGAATTAAAGTCTCCCTGTGGGTTGTGTGCCCCACATCAGGAACCACAGATCTAACCTCTCTTGTAAAATACATAACAGCTCCTTTGAAGGCCAAAATTCCAGGTTTGGAAAGGAGATGGTGGCCTTTCTGAATCCTTCATCACAAAGCATGTAAGGCTTTCTGTGAAACAACAGATATCTTGAACCAGGCCAAGAAACGGTTTGGGGGTCAATAGAATTGCTTAGTAGTTAAGACACTGAGCTTGACAACTGGAAGGTCGGCAGGTCAGCAGTTTGAGACCTGAGTGCTGCATGATGGAGTGATCTCCTGTCTTTGTCCCAGCTCCTGCCAACAAAGCAGTTCAGAAGTAAAAAATTACAAGCAGATAAATAGGTACCATTTCGGTGGGAAGGTAAACAGTGTTCCGATTACTCTAGTGTTTAGTCATGCCTGCCACATGACTACGAAAATGCCTGCAGATAGAGACGGCACTGGCTCTTTGGCTGTAAATGAAGATGAGCACCACACTATATTTGGATATGACTGGCTTTTGAGCAAGGACGAACTTTACCTTACATCTCCTACATAGCGCTTAGTGCACTCTCTGGGCAGTTCACAAGGTAAATAGCATTTTTACCCCTAACACACTGGGTACTCATTTTACCAACTTCGGAAGGATGGAAGGCTGGGTCAACTTTGATGCCTGGCCAAGATTGAACTCACAATGTTTTGGCTGTAGTACAGTAGTTTAACCCATGTGCCACTCAGAAGACCCCTGCAGGCGGGTAGACCCTTCTGGCCTTGGCAAACTGCTGATTGAGACCTAGTTTTGAGCCTGAAGGATTGAGTCTCTTCTTCTGCTGGCAGTTTGCATCTCCTTCACCTGGGAATGTCTCATTCCCCTCCTTTCTGAACCTGGATTGTTTGCCTTTTCTCTGCTGCCTGTTTCTTCTGTAATCCTCATCCTGTCAAGACCCTCACCTGCCCCTTTAGGGGTCTGGGATTCAGGACCTGGAATGGCCAGCTGGATCACTGTGAGTTAAATCTGGCCCTTGATTTGGATGCAGTGCAAAGCGTTAACTGGGATGTGAACATGAGGTTTTAATCTGCTGCACAGATGGCCCTGCTCTCCCCCCCCCCCCCCTGGAGCCGAGTCCTGAAATACACAAGGAGGAAGCAATTGTGTTTTCCACCCCTCATGGTCAGTTATCCATTCTTGTTTTCAAATTGCTCGTCATGCCTGCTCATCTCTCTGCAGGCGTGGCTGGCACTTAAGAGACCTTCTTTCTTCAGGTACCTGCCTTGCTCGCAGATGTCTCCTGAGCCAGTAATCCCAAAGAACAAGGCACAGTATTGCTCATGCAGGCTGGGGCAGGAGAGGAAATCTGGAGTGGGATTTCTGGAGGTATCTTCCCCTCCTGAGAAACACCAGGTGGTGGAAACTCCAGCGACCCCTCTGTTGTTCCCAGAATAACCGGGTACAGAGCTTGTTTCTGGCTGCTGATTCAAGCCAGAGTTCAGCAGTTCAATCCACCTGAGACTGCAAACAGTGATCATTAATATAATTAATAACAGCAATTAGCAGATCCCTGTCAGTGGTAATTAAAGATCAGCTGGGAGAGGGAACAGGTGGGGTTATGCAAAGGGGGTGGGAGAGTTTTGGAGCTTTCCTTACATCCAATTCTAATTGCAACAGTTCCTTTAGTTGTGTTTGAAGGGAGTGCACAATATGAGGTTGTATCTCACAGTGCAGGTTAAAAAAAAGTGTAAACAGATGTGGAGCGGCAGAGCCAAATCCAAAGCAGATCTGTTGCCTGCAGAGACGCTTCTAAAATGATTCTCCCGTGGAGAACCAAGAGCAAAAGACCCAGGGAACGAACCTGTTTATGATGTTGGACCACAGCTCCCATCAACCTTAATCACTAGCTATGGTGGCAGTGAGAGCTGGCAAGGGTTACAGGCTGGCAGCCTGGATGATGGGATGGCCCAGGCCCCCCTGCTCCAAAGCACTCATGTTGACTCTTAACTGGCTACCTCTGCCTTGATAGTAGCACAGTGGCTCTAAGGCCTTGATGGAGGTGCTACCTGAAATCTTGGGGTTCCTGTGGGGGCCCATGGGGGCCCCATTACCTTTATTATCTGAATACCCAAAGCTTTACAGTGCCCCAAAGTAAGGGGGTGCATTGTATAAAATACATCAGAAAAGAACATTCCAATAAAAGTTGCATTTATTTAAAAGTAGGATCTAGCTGGCAGAGGACTGAATGGAACATTATGAAACATAAATGAGAGATGCAAAGAGTTTCAAAGAGGAAAGACATTGAGAATACAGGATAGAGAGAAAACTATGACAATCAGCAATACAGAGAAACATGAATGAACAACATAATAACAATATGAAAATATACTGGGTCCTGGGTCCAGGCCACACCCCCGGGGGGGGGGTGTTGGTTTCCCATTGTGTGGCAGGAGTCAAGGCCCAGGGCTGCTGGCAGTTCCTAGCCCAAAATTAGCAGCAGATGCGAATATTTGAAAACCCCCTCTTTTTATAAATGAGGCAACCAAAAGTCTAGGCGACCCTCAGACTGGCTCAAGAGGGATCACATGGCAAATTATTGGTGGACAGACCCCCTCCTCCCATGAGCAGCAAGATGCCCAAAACAGCCCATACACAATGAAGAAAACCCAACTGCATAGGCCATAAATCTAACACTAAAACACTTCAACCTAAGGTCCTCACAGGCAGCCTTTCTTCTAAGGCAGAAATACAGATTAAACAAGCCCAGCAAAAATTACAAACATCCTGAGTATCTGGTTACATCCCCACCATTTGCCTTGGAAACCACACCTCAGCTAGGGACCTCATTCCCTTGCCACTGGGGAACAATGGGATCCTGGCCTTTGATCTCCAATGGGAAAGGAATGATAAACTTCCCCACTATCTGGCAGGCAGATTCAGCCAATGCTTGACTCTTTTCTTGAAAATATGAATATTAAAAGATAGACCTCCAGAAATAAGCCAACAGAGGCAAGCCATGCCTGGGACTTAGGCTTCTTTTAGCGAAAGAGAAAGTACTTTCCAGACTGCTTGGAGGACCTGAGATCACTGGTTTGGTCTGCAGTCCTGTAGATTCTTAGGCAGAAAAGCTAAGGGACCCGGGAGTAGCACATTTTTGATGAATTCAATAATGACCTCAAGAATCTCTACCTTCCTACTTACCTTTGTTGTTGTTCAATCGCATAGTCGATTCTGACCCTCCGCGACCCTATGGACCACTGCCCACCAGGCACTTCTGTCCTCCACCATCCTCCTCAGCCCACCCAGCTCTGTTCCCACTGCATCCACAATACCATCTAGCCATCTCATTTTTGGCCGCCCCCTTTTTCTTTTGCCCTCCACCTTTCCCAGCATCAAGGCCTTCTCAAGTGAATCCTCTCTTCTCATTTGATGTCCAAAGTACCTTAGCTTCATCTTTACAATTTGACCTTCTAAGGAGCAGTCAGGGTTGATTTCTTCTAAGATTGACCTATTTGTTCTCCTCGCTGTCCAGGGGACTCTCAATACTCTCCTCCAACACCACATCTCAAAGGCATCTATTATTTTGCACTCAGCTTTCCTAATGGTCCAGCTCTCACAGCCATACATTGCCACAAGGAATACCATTGCTTTGACTATGCGAATTTTTGTTTGCAATTTGATGTCTCTACTTTTTACTATGCTCCCCAGGTTTCTCATCGCCAGCAAACAAATGTTCTACCCATTTAATGATAAACCAATACCCTGAGCAGTTTACATAAAGACAGTAAAAGCATCCCACTTAGAGAAGTACAGAAGGCTGGAGGGGTATGACTAGGCTCTGCCTTTTTAATTTGCCGCCAGATTATTATGTTGCAAAAGTAGTTGTATGGATGGTTTCAGCTCTAAATTTAGAATAGCCTGAAGTGCTACTGATTTTGTTGTTGTTTCGTTGGTGTGAAGTCGCTTGCAACTTAGAGTCACCCTAAATGAGTGTGTGAGATGTTGACTGGGTGGTTGACCACAGCCACACCCAAGCTGTTCCCATCGGACCTTCTCTGTGTTATTGGACCCTGGCTCTCAGTTGTCCTTTAGCTTGGAAAAAAAGAACTCCAACATTGACCAGGGTGCATTGTTTTTAGGTTTGAACTTTAGTGCTGAGCGCCTGAGCACAGCCTCCAGCAAGCTTCTGATTTTGTCTCTTGGAATGCCAGATTACATGTTATGTTCTATTTTGGGATTTCTGCAAAGTCTTGCTCTTGGTGTCATGAGCAGACTATGACCAATCTCCATTTTTTGGCCCACTTGTTGGGAGTTTCTGCCGATTTCTCTGATTCTTGCGCCACTTGGGCTGAGCTTTGCTCAGCGAGTAAAGCCAAAATCTCTCTCCTAATGGCTCCTTAGCCAAATACAAAACTAAAGTCAGTGACTCTGGATGGCCTGGTTGGAAGCAAATTAAACCCATGGGAAATTACTAGTTCTGTGTAGCAAAAGAAGGACCAGTTCTCGCCTGCATTTTTTTTTGTTTATGAATGTCAAAAAAGACTCAGAATCTAGCTGAACATTTTCTCAAGCATTTCTCACTTCACTTTGCAATTATAATGTAATTTATCCTCCCCACAACAGCAGCCTTGCAGAGAGATCAGGCAGAGACATGGTGGGCATTTGATCCAGGCAACCTCATCACTGAATTCAGTTCTCTCGATGCCGCTCCTTAAGAGTAGGTGAAATCCTGTTGCTCAGTGCCTCTCTCCTCCTGACTGATGTTTGTTTAAGAACCATGATTTCACAATTACCTGTTGTGACTGGAAGCATGTCTCCACATGAAAGAGACAAGCGCAGCACACAGGGTTGTTGATTGCATTTTTGTTGTTGTTGCTGACACGTACACACATAAAATCACATCCAATGTCCAAATCCCAGGAAGTCTGGACGCTCTTGAATGGCTGAGAATAGCCAGAATTGCTGAGGTGTCGTTGGAAACAGTTGTGATGTTAAATCCTTGATCAGCTCTATATCACCCCCTTTTTTCTTTTTCTTAGACCTGCGTCATTTATAAAACAAGTTAGGGTATGTGTGTTTTGAGGGGGAATACTATATTTCCCTAGCAACAACAACAAAGACATATCAGAGGTGTGTGGGCTGGTGGGTAAGCAGTATTTACTTGATGAATGGGAAAGTGCTCAGACACACTATTATTTCCCAAAGCGGTTGCAGGGCTGAATCGTCTGGGCTAAACCCTGGCTTAAATGCACCAGTCTGTGACCCAGTTTCCTCAATATGTTTTTATTTTATTTGTATTCCAGCATTTTTCTGATAAGGGTCAGGACTCTACTGCCCCTTCCTCCACTTTAACTTTGCAGCAATCGTGAGGAGCAGATAATGAGACAAGAGCATGACCTGCCCAAGATTACCCAGTCAGATAAGTGGGGATTTGAATCTAGATCTTCTAAGTCCATGATGGTGAACTTTGACACTCACCACTAGCCTGGCAACTTTGGTTGTATTTTCAATTCCTTGGTTCTTCTTTTGTGTCCAGGTCAAACTTTAAACTGCCAAAATAGAGCTACTTTCTTGTTTTTGTCTTTGACCAAAATTAAATCTTCATCAGTACATGTTTCTGGTAGTAAATGGGGGATCAGAAAATGAGCTGGATTCTGTATCTCTCCACGTTCACACAGCATGTTGTTGTCTGCCAGCAATCCCCACTTGAATATGTTGGTGTTGTATTTAGGGACTCTGGCCCTCAGTCTACTCAGGGTCCTCTAAGTGACGTAGGGGAGGTCGAGTTCCTCAGCCATATCCCCCTTTAATGTTGTTCCTTGTCCAGTGAGCTCCTTCCTCCATCTTCTAAGTTGATTTTGCTCTTGTGTACCCTGAAGAGTGTTTGTTCTTGTCACAAAGCTCTTCCTGAATCTGAGTTAGCAGATTTGAGGCTCATATCCATTCAGAGGGTGTCGAAGGCCCTTCTCTTGCTTAGTTCACTCAGCATCTGCTGCTACTTCTCTCATTACTTCCTGGTGAAATCCCACAAAGGTTCCTTCAGACACTCCCTTGACCTCTATTCCCTTTCATTCTCCACGTGTCACTTGTCATCTGTCAGTGTGACACATCTTGAGAGTAAATTGAATCCCTCCTGCCCTCTCCTCCACCCAAACCACTTGTGTCATTTTGTTTGACATGATACAGGTATTGGATTTTCCCACTCCCCTGGGTCCTTTTTCTCAGTGTACTCTTCCTCTTAATTCCAGATAATTGCCTGCTGTTTTCGTGGTGGTTTTTGTTGCCTAAATTTCTTCTTGGGTCTCTGGCCAGATTATTGTAGACCATACTGCTAGCGACTCAACACCAAGTGTTAGGCATTGGTTAACTAACCTGACCACCCTGAGGGCTAACTGCCTTGGGTGGCGAAGTCTACAAGGAAGGGTGGTAGTTCCCAAGTGGATTAAATCCCACTTGAAACTGTCTTGATGGAGAGCAACAGCTTCATAAATCCTGGCCTGGGGCTGATGAGGACTTTGTGTGCTCAAAAGGCTCAGGACCAGAAAGTGACTTGTGGAATTGGATCAGTGGTACAGTGGTTATGCTGTGATGCAGAAGGCAGATGAAAGGCCACTGAATTATATTCTCAGGATAGTCTTCATGGCTGATCGCCATGATGATTGCCAATATTCGGATTTGGATATGGCAGAACAAGAAGAATAGGTCTTCTTAGCCACTTGGCCTGCGTCTCTGCCTTGGTGTTGAGAGGTCCACTGGGGGCTCTTGCTTTTCTGGAATGCTGAATAGAGTGGGCACCACCCACTGTTTTTGATGGTGGAGGGCCACGGTGGCTTAGTGGTTAAGACACTGAGCTTTAAAACAGTGGTGCTGCTGGGGACCCTCTTAGCTCACCCACTTGTCATGCCCTTTAGAGTCAAGATCTTCCCTTCTTTTGAGGACTAAACATTCTAAGCAATCCCTTCAGATGTGGCTTGGCTATATTGACTATGGAGATGACGTTACAGTAGTATTTCCAGACCCACGTTTCAGTGGCCAAAAGATCTCATCCACTTCTTCCTTGTCTTTTTTGTTGCTCACTATCTGTACATTCCCGGGAGCTTTTGAAGTTTACACTGGAAAGCAAAGTAAAGTGTGGTGCTGACAGTTGTATATTCAAGAGAGATGTAATTGTGTGTGAAAGTTATGATTTGCTACAGTTTGTAGCCAAACTTAGGTTTGCTTCTTAGAGTGCTTCCAGATGAGGCTGTCCCTGTACAGTTTCTCTGCCTCATTTACAGACTGATCTGTGAGGTCCAGATGTTGCTCTCTTCAGTTTATACCCTTCCTGTTTTCTCCTACCAGCTCCTCTGTCTCCTTATCATGCAACTCTGTTGAGATGGAAAATAAATAAGGTGGTATTGTTATACGTTGGCTAGAATCCTGTTGCCTTTCTTATTCTTGCAGAATGGAAATTGTTGCTGATGGATGAAGTGTTTAGTTGTGTTCTTAGTCACACAACTGACCACAGCAACCTTGTAATGACTGGTAAGTTGTTGCCTAGAATTCTATGAAATTTTCCTTCCACAGGTGTATATCAGCCCTGGGATTTTGGCCAATACGACCAGCAGTAGGAGCCATCAGTCTGATCAGGAGAAGTGCTGACTTGGGCTTCTGGGAAGTCCAAGAACACCTGGAGTGGCAAGGTTTGCCATCACTGGTCTAGACCAAGTTTCCTCAAACTTGTCTCTCCATGTGTACTTGGACCTCTGTTACCAGAAGCCCAAGTTAGCACACCTGCTGATCAAGGTTTCTGGGAATTGAAGTCCAAGAACAACTGGAGAGCCTAGTTTGAGGAACCTTGGCCTAGAACAGTGGTTCCCAACAAGGGGTACACAGCCCACTAGTGGACTTCAATTCCCAGAAGCCTAAGT
Organism: Furcifer pardalis; assembly: GCA_030440675.1. Taxonomy (NCBI): domain Eukaryota; kingdom Metazoa; phylum Chordata; class Lepidosauria; order Squamata; family Chamaeleonidae; genus Furcifer; species Furcifer pardalis. The sequence continues at coordinate 47,849,329 of CP126891.1, forward strand.
CAGTACATTGGCTGATCAGTGCTTTGGGGAAATGACTTAGGCTTCTGGGAATTGAAGTCCAAAAACCAGCATTTGGGAAACACTAGCCTAGAAGCATCCCTAATTGTGACCTGATTTCTATGGAAAGGTTCAGCCAGCTTGATTTTCTGGTATCTCTCGTCAAAGAGGTCATTGCTAGCAGGCCTGGGAGCAGCTGCTGGTATTAGTCACTGTGGGATCAAATAGCCTCAGTCTGCAAAAATCAGTTCCTGCCATCACTGTAATGGCGTGGTTTAATTCTGTCCCTGTACCAGGAAAGAGCCTTCTGTCCATGCGCGATGCATCTTCCCAGCTTCCAAAGGGACATCCGTGTTAGTCCGTTGCAGTTGGAACTAGACACGGAAGAAGTAGTTGGAACAGCAGAGTAGCACATTTAAGGTTAACAGATTTATTACAGCATCTACTTTCATGGGCTGTAACCTGCTTCCTTGGCAGCATCTTATCCAGAACTATGTGTATACTCTGTCTCTCTCTCTATACTGTAGATACATATGTGCTCACACTCTTGTATGTTTATCTAGACTAGAGATATAAAGCCCTCCATTGTCTTCATTTCACACTGACAGAGAGGAATGGCTACATTTTTCTGCTAGCTGGCAAGGAATTCCTTAAGTGCTTTTAGTAGGATTTTGACTCGACTAAGAATGACGTTTTGCACAGCCAGTTAATGGTTTTCTACAAAACTGCTCATTTCACCCAGTCCAGATCAAACTTTGGACTACCAGCCAGTTGGCCATATTGATCAAAATGAGAATAACCTCCGTTTTATATAAGAATTTGAAACACTAGATGGGTTATTTGCATCTTTCTTAACATCTGCACTTTTCAAAGTCCTTTGATACAGAGAAATTGAATGGAATGGTGGGGAGAGCTCTTTACTCTCTAAATCAGTGTTTCCCAAATGCTAGTGTTTGGACTTCAAATCCCAGAAGCTTAAGTCAATTCCCCAAAGCACTGATCAGTCAATATACTGGCTTAGGCTTCTGGGAACTGAAGTCCAAACACCAGCATTTGGGAAACACTGCTCTAAATCATAGGGAATGGAGCAATTTAAGTAGCATTCTTCCTAACATACTCTTTGTGTCTAACAATGGTCATCTTAGTTTCCAAACACTCATGCTGCTTAATACCTGTGTACATCTTAAAGATGCCACAGATTTCCAGTTTGTTCTGTCAAAGAGCAAATGACGGCAAATCAACCGAATTATGGGGAGCCTCAGTCTCTTGCTGAGCTTTTCTTCCTTCTCTCGTTCTGCTCCTTTGCCAACCCTGAAGTCTTACACTGTGCTCTTCTTGAAATGACGGGGAGGGAGGAATCACCTCTGCCCTCTGTTTTGATGCTATACTCTGCAAAGCTCAGCGGTTGGAAGAGATCAGAGAAGATGTGAGGAACTGGAGGGTCACGAGGGAGTCTTTTAGCTCTGCTGTCCTGCCATGATAGAAGCAATTTTACATTGAAGGAAGAGAAACCCATCACAGCTCATAATGGAACTGATGGTGCCTCTGTCTACCACAATGGCTACTACAAGGATGAGGCTGGCTACCTTCCACGGCATCTCTCTGAAGATGTGGCAGTGCAAGAAACCTCATTTCCTCCTCTGCTAGTGCTTGCAGGTTCTCTTGGGCTGCAGTTGACACCAGACACCATTTCTCTGATTTCCTAAGATTCCCCCAGCCCTCAGGTGTGCTTCGTACTACTTGCTGAAACGTGTCAGCTGCTTTACCTTCTTCTTCAGAAGCTGCCAAAAACAATGTCTGGAAAGCCAGTTGACAAGTCTCTTTCCAGCAATGATCTTGGAGATCTACTGGGGAGAAGAAAATGGCCAAGCTGGCAGGATCTGTGGAATAAGAAACATGCCATTTTCCCTAGAATTGGCACAAATGGAAGAGGGCTGGCAGGAATAATTTCTCTTTAGACTAGTTATGTTACCTGAATGTCTGTGTTGTTGACTGTGGCAATTCCACATTGCTCAAAGTTTCCATGCATCCAATTTCTCCTCCATAGTTGGTCATCTTTCATTGTCACCCGAACATGTAGGGGATGCTGCAGCTGGAAGCTGTTGTGGTTTCTTAGAATGAAGTTGGAATAGCAGGAAAACGGGTACAGTGAGATTTTTCTTCTTTTGTGTACAGATCAAAGTTTGGATTGCCAAAATAAAGCCACTTTTTTGGCTTTGTCATTGGCCAAAATTAAGTTTTCATTGCTGCATGTTTCTGGTAGTAGACAGCATACCAGGAAATGAGCCAAAGGATTCTGTATCTCTCCACATTCACACAGCATGGTATTGTCCGCTAGTAGACCCTACTTGAACATGTTGGTCTTACATTTAGGCACTCTATTCAGCCTATTCAGGGTCCTCCAAATGACTCAGGGTAGGCTGTATTCCTCAGTTATATCATTTAATGTTATTCTTTGTCCAATGAGCTCCTTCCTCCATCTTCTACTTTGATTTTGCTCTCATGTACCCTTAAGAATGTTTGTTCTTGCCATAAAGCTCTTCCTGGATCTGCGCCAATGGATTTGAGACTCATCTCCATTTAGAGGGTGTCGAGGGTCATTCTCTTGCTTAGTTCTCTCATCATCCACTGCTGCTTCTCTCCTTATCTTAGGTGATGCAATACCAACAAGAGGTTATATTTTCTCAACTGGTGTAGGTTTAAGGCATCCTACACCAGTTTCTGGCGTTGTTTTAATGTTTTATGAATTTTTATAGTTTTAAGTATGAAGTTTTAAGATGAATTAGTACTATCATAGGCTTAACCTATGATTTTAATCTGTAAGCCGCTCAGAGTCGGGTTTACCCGATTGGGGCGGGATAGTAAATATGAGCAAATAAAAAAAAAAAAAAAATCCTGTCACTTCATGCATTTCTTCATTAGCAGAAATGTCAACTTGTTTCACATGATTGGATGCACTCCATACTAGAGCAGCAAACTCTGCCACAGAGACACTTAGCTGATGTATGCTCCCCGAACCAAAGGAACTGAAGAATGAAGCAAGGTGTCATACAGGGAGAAATTGAGCAAGGTGTCCCTTTTTTAGGACAGAAGGTGGGGACAGGACATGGTGGGTTAGCCCACAGAACAGGCCAACTCAAGTCTGATAGAGAGTAGTGTTTTCCGTTGTGTCCTAAAAGGGGTTGCCATGGTTTGAGTCTTGGCACACAGGAGAAACTTCCACCCAGTTGCCCTGATGCACTGTCATCTGTCATAAATGGTATATCAGGTCAGACTGGTTATTCCCAGGGAGCAAGGCTGAGTCATGAAGGAAAGAGCAGAGCTGCTTTTGTTACAAGAACACATAACAGGTTCGCCCCCTCCAGGCTGTGGTAACTTCCAAGCTACTCCATGGAAAGGAGAGGAAGGCAGAGAATGCCAGGTTGAGGCCATGCATGTGGACTTTTCTCATACAAGAAGGATGTGAGAATGAGCAGAATAGGGGCTAAAAGAGGATGCCAAGCCACCAGATCACAGGATGGGTGGTTGGTTGGTTGGTTGGTTGGTTCTTCTTCTTCTTCTTCAGGTGCCATATCTGTTCCGGATATTGTCTATCATCATCGTGATAGTTTTCCTGTTCTTAACTCCTCTGAACAGTTCTTCTGGGGACGTTCCACACCAGTCTCTCAAGTTCTTTAGCCACAAAGTCTGTCTACGTCCAGGGCTTCCTCTCTTCCCAGGGATCTTTCTTTGAAGAGCAAATTGGAGGATTCTATACTTATGTTGTTCCCCATGGTATGGCCAAGGTATTAGAGCTTTCTTTGCTTAATGGTTGAAAAAAAGTGCTTGAAAAAAAGTGCCCTTACTCTTGTTTGGAGCCCATCCTTCACTGATGGCTGTGTCGCTACTGATGCACAGAAAGAGACCCTTCAGCCCTTGTACCATCAATTCTTCTCCAACTTATGGTGTTCCCATGACTGTGAGATCTCCAAAATGTCCTGTCCTTAACAGCCCTGCTCAGCGCTTGTAAACCCAAGCCTGTGGCTTCTCTCATGGAATTAATCTAGAGGGTTCAATACGTCTCATATTTGGTCTTTCTCATTTCCTACCATCTTCCATCTTTCTCTTTCCAGAAAATCATGGCTTCTCATGCTGTGCCCAAAGTAGGACAGCCTCAATGTTGTCATTTTTGCTTCTAGAGACAGTTCAGGCTTGATTAGTTCTAGGATCCACTTGTTTGCCTTTCTGCCAGTTTAAGCCATTCTTTAGAGACTCACAAACTCTATTAGAGTCGCCATAACTTGGATGCAACTTGTTGGCGCATAACATAGCAAAGGATACTGAGAGAGCGAGAGCGAGAGAGAGAGCAGTTGATTCCCCCCAACCGGTAAATGAGACTCTAAAATTTTAGCTAGAGGCAGAGCTTCTAGAAGTCCTTCATGTGCAAATGCTGCCAATCCGCCTTACAAGAAGTGCCAGCGGCAGCTCTCGGCTGGCAGGATCATTTTGTGTTCTCGCAGGTTCATGTCACAGTGAGTTTTGGGGCTTTTCAGCTCCCGCTGCTGCGTCCTTCCTTGTCCAAACCTCTTCAGCTTGTTGGCTTCAGCCTCGCCAAGCCTGTCAAGGCTCAGCATTGAAGGTGACAAGCGCCATTGCTACGGGTGGGGTTGCCTGGGGTGGTGGGAGGGAATGAGACAGCAGCTGAACAGACCGTCTCTGGGGAAGAATGGTTTCTGTATGCATCACGGCATGGCAGTCGCCTCCTGTGGAAAGCGACTGAAAAGCCGTCGATGGCTTTTGAAATGAAATTTTGATGAAATAATGCATTTGTGGAATTGTTTGCTTCTCATGTTTGTTGCATGTGATCCTATGCATTTTCAAATCCTGGAGACATTGTCTGTGGCTGGTAGATTAGGGGTCTAAGACAGCCGCAAGGAAGCGTTTCTTCATACCCAGCACATAAGCTGGAACTAGGACAAAAAAATAATACCACACTATCTGTAAAGTTGGTTAATATTGTTAATGGTTAATGTTGTGAGGTTGTATTTTATGATTGCTACTGTACTGTTGCTGTTTAGACTGTAAGCTGCCCTGAGTCGCTTTTGTGAGTGGGTGGCAATATAAATCTGAACAAAGAACAAGCAAATAAATAATAAAACTGACCCCTGTTACAGGGTTGTTGTAACAATTGCACACCTCTCACTTATATGGTGTGTTGTGAACTTACAAAGAACTTTGTTAAGGTTTTTACATACCTTCAACTTACTTTTGACCGATGGTGGTCCTGTTAATGACAGAAGAACCTGTCATTAACAGCCCCATTCAGCTGTTGTGAATTCAAGGCCATGGCTTCCTTTACTAAATCAACCCAACTCTGTGTTAAATCTTCAGCTATCCCTGTGGCCTTCCACCTTTTCCATTGTTGCGATATTTTCCAGGGAGTCTTGTCTTCTGAAGATGGGTCTGATGTGTGAAAGCTTCCGTTTAGTAGTTTTTGCTTTGGCTTTCTAACTGCTCTATATTTGTCAGCATTGGTATAGTCCCGCCTTGGTCTGCAAATAGTGGCTCTCCAGGTGTTTTGGACTTCAATTCCCAGAAGCCTCGATCAACAGTAGTGCTGACTTGGGCTTCTGGGAATTGAAGTCCAAAACACCTGGAGAGCCACTATTTCCAGACCACTGGATAGTGTCAGGTTTTCATAGGTTACAAATATGGTTTTCAAATGCACCTTCTTGCCACCTTTAAAAACAAAACACCTGGATTTTTCTTCCCTTGCTGAGGACTGGGACGTGGACTGGTGCTGTGTTCCTTCAGGCTGTGATTGTCCAACTCCGCTTGAAATCAAGTCAGAGATCAAATCCCTGGGTGTGGTGAGTCTGCCTGGAGACATAGCAGGGTTTGAATGATCTTGACTTTGCACACAAGAAGAGGTCCCCCTGTCCATTTGGGAGGCCCTTGACCAAACTGAGTAGGGTTTTTTTTCTGATGATGAAACCAACCCCTAATTGCTGTCCAGATGTGCCTGTCATCCCTGCTGTTGGGAAGTTGCTGGTGATGGGAAGCTTTTGTTTAGTTTAATCCAGTTTTTGACAGTGGTGGTTGGAATGAATGGGGTCCTTTGCCTGCCAGACATTCTTCAGTTGTCTGAGCACCTCTCAAGAACAGCCCATGGAAGGAAAATGTAGATGGCAGCAAATGCCTGGCGGTTGGCCAAGGCAGGTGGCTGAGAAGTAGAGGGAGCATGTGCGCACTTGTGTGTACCAGGGTAAAAGTGGGGGTAAACAAATACTACCCGTGATCCACAGCAGTGGATTTTACTACATCTATGCTACAATAGAGACCCTAATAGAGCTTTCAAACTAAAAGAGATATCTAAGCAATGGTTCCACCCCACCAGTGAGTTTCCGTGGCCAAGTTGGGGATTTGAACCCTGGTCTCCAGCCATTACACTGCACTGGGTAGACAGCAGAATACTGTATTACAAAGTGATAAAGGAAAAATTATTTGCATTATATGAACAGGAACAAATTATTGACTGTGCATGACTCATAAAAACTTTTCGTGCCGTATTAAATTCCAAATATTGGCAATCATCATGGCGATCAGTCATGAAAACTGTCCTGAGAATATAATGTCTTCCTTCCGCATTGCAGCGTGACACCCATAGTGTAATAGAATAGACTCCAGTTCTTCACATATCCAAGATGGAGTTTATTAGGTTTTAGACTATAGTAGAAGTGTGGCTTCTTTTGCTAGCAAAAGGCCACCTGTTTGTTTTCACTCCCTTGGACCCGGAGGGGAACAGATAGACTGAGAGGCACCATGCTTCATCAATAGGGCCAGAGTTGTTTACTCCAACACTGGGACCTGATTGGATGTATGCTAATTACCCAGAATCACCTCATACCTGGTGAGAGTCAGCAAGAAAACACCAGTATGGGTGGGGAGGAAGGCCATCCTAACAGGCCTTATCTCGCAAAGTCTTCAATATGGTAACTTAGAACAGATAGATTTTTTTTATTTAGGGGAGGATATGTCTGAAAGCATTCTTTCTCTAAAAGCGAATTTTGATTAGGTTATTTTACTATGCTGAGATCTGTAACCTGATTCATCAAGAACCATGCTTCAACTTCAATAAAGCTACTTTCTTTCATCAACATGTGTTATTGGAAATGGAATGCCAGGGTAAGGCAAAGTAAGGCCACTAGCCTCCTTTTTAACACTACCATTTTACCTCTCTAATATTAATTTGGCTGGGCACTGTACGCAGACAAGACCCAGGTTTGATTAAGCCGGATGTGGGCTGAGTGATCGACATACATTCCTTGCCATGAGTTTTGGGTGAGTTTCTAGAGGGGATTTTGAATAATTCTCCTTGGAAGGAAACGCTGGAGGTGTCCCAAAGCGAGGTGAGGAAGAATATGAATCATCACACATAGTACCCCTGATCCAGTTCCTCTAGTCACTTTCTGGTCCTGAGCCCTTTTGGCATGCAAAGTCCTCCTCAGCCCCAGGCCACAATGGATGGAGCTGCTGTCCTCCATCAAGATGGATTCAAGGGAGACAGTTTAATCCACTTGGGGACCATCACCCTTCCCTGTGGACTTCGCCAAGGCTGCTAGTCCTCAGGCTTGTCAGGTTAGTTAAATGTTGCCTAACACTCAGCGTTGAGTCGCTGGCAGAATGGTCTACTCTATTACCATAGCAGGATAACCTGGCCAGACACTTCATAAAGACTTACATAAGACATTTCAAAAGTTACTTCCCAAGCCCTGTGTGCTGTTTCCCATTATCTGTCTCCCCCCCAAAATAATAATAATAATAATAATAAAATAAAATAAAAATCTGGCAGTGAAGCCAGCACATATCCATCCAGTTTGCAAATCCCCTTCACTAGGTCCTTTGTACACCTCACACTTTTATACATGTGGGGTCAGCAGAAACTTGTTTCATCATATTGGGCCTATTTTTGGCATACCCTTCATCAGAGGTGGAGTAACAGCTTCTGAAATAGTTTCTCTCCCCCTTCTCACAATATGGCAGGTCTTAGATTACCTGTCAGGTGATCCATCTTTAGCCTTTCACTCTAGTAATGGTAGCCACAAGTAGTGTGGACAACATCCTGCCAAGTGAGTTGTGTCTTTAGACGGAGCTACTCAGTGGCGGGAGGCAAAAAAAAATACTACCACACTGTGGGCGGAGCTGACACTGTGGGTGGAGCCAATGTCATGATGTCGTGGGCAGAGCCAACGTCATAATGTCATGACATTGTGGGTGGAGCCAATGATGTGGGCGGAGCCAAAGTAATAAAATAAAATAAATAAAATAAAAATACAGTACACATAAAAAACACAAAAATACAAATTAAAGTAGACATTAAATAGAAATAAAAAACATGAAAATACAAATTAAAATAGACATTAAATACACATAAAAACACACTACATGAAACACAGACAGTTGCCTCAGTTTGTTGGCTCAGCTAACCCCTCCCTCTCTGTGTGTGACTTGTTAATTTTTGTAACTTTTTAATCCTGTTTAATTCTGTTTTTATACCATGTTTTTACTGTGTTTTAAGTGTTTGTTAGCCACCCTGGGTCTTTGTGAGGAGGGTGGCATAAAAGTTTGATTAAATAAATAAATAAATTGTGGCCACCCAGAGACCAAGTCTCATTGTGGCTACCAAAGGGTCATTAGCCCTTGGTTGGACATGGTAAAAGCATGTGTGCATAGGTGTAGGGATGATATAGCGGCAGAGCGGCTTAATAATTGCCTGTGCTCAGGAGAAGCAAGAAAAAGGCCTAAATGATTTCAACACACTGCCTCTGAAGTCGTAATTTGAAGGCTCCAAAGCCTCGTTAAAATCAAGCTTCTGTCAAAGCCAATTTTATTGCCACTTTGTTCTCTCTTTGCTCCTCTTTTTTAAATGAACAGTTCTGTCCCATTAGTTCAACTTGTTTCTGTTTCTTCTTGAAGCAATTCTTAAGACCAACACCTTTTTTGCATATACAATAATACCCCGGATAACGTTATGACTTGGTTCCACAAGTCATGACGTTATCCGGTTTTTAGCGTTGTCCGATACATGCATCGAACAACGCTAAAAATAAAGCCCTGACTTCAGGGACAAACCGCTTTAAAGGCAGGCAGGGAAAGAAAGAGACCTCCCTACCTTTATTTATTTATTATTTATTATTTATTACCTTTAAAGCCACCCCATGCGACTGCAGTAGGGTCGGGGAAAGTGCAGTTCCGACGCTACTGCAGGGTTCCCTCTGCTTACCTTCCTTCTGCTTCTCCGACTCCCAGCTAATAGCAAAAGGCTTGGTTTTTTTAAACTGCAGGGAAGGGGGGAGAGAAAGGAGTTTCTTTCCACTTGCTTTACTTCCTGATTTGAAAAAAATACAGAGATGTGATTGGTTCTCTAGATCATGTGATCTAGAGAACCAATCAAACAGGAAAGGGGGAAAATACAGAGATGTGATTGGTTCTCTAGATCACGTGATCTAGAGAACCAATCAAACAGGAAAGGGGAAAATACAGAGATGTGATTGGTTCTCTAGATCATGTGATCTAGAGAACCAATCACATCTCTGTATTTTTTCAAATCAGGAAGTAAAGCAAGTGGAAAGAAACTCCTTTCTCTTCCCCCCCTTCCCTGCAGTTTAAAAAAACCAAGCCTTTTGCTATCAGCTGGGAGTCGGAGAAACAGAAGGAAGGTAAGCAGAGGGAACCTTGCAGTAGCGTGGGGGGAAAGGCAGGCAGGCGCTGGGGAGGGGGTTGGATTGGGTAGATGTTCTACCCAATCCAACTCCCCCCCTCCACGCATACGCTTGTACCGGATAACGTTAAAAATCGCGTTATTCGATACAAGATTTTTCCGAAAATCTTGTAACATGCGGTTTTAGCGCTATCCGGTACTTGCGTTATCCGGGGTATTACTGTACTGGAACCCCTTTTTACAGATGGCTTGCTTAACGGAAAACTCGCCACACGGAAAGAATTCCATAGGAAATGATGACCTGCTTCATGGGATTTTTCAGAACTTTTTTGGGTTGTCAATGCATTCCTATGCATTCCGCTTTACGGAATTTTTGTTTTCAATGCATTCTTATGGGGAAACATGCAGTGCATTCCTATGGGTGGTTCGTTTTAAGTAAAATCACTATAAGGGATTAATTCTGTAAAGTGGGGGTTCACTGTGTGTCAATTTCAAGACCAGTGTATTTTCAAGCTTTGTACCTTATGTGGTTAGTATTTTCTGATGCTCTAGTTGTGACCCAAAGTATTTGATTAGTGCTAACAGGATTCTCACCTGTGATCAGGTGTAAATGGAGGCATATCCACTCAGCCTCCTCCACCTAAGCTGCCGCTTAGTGTGCAGGTTAGATGGGACTGCTTTTAAAAACTAATGCACTCTTAAATGACCACTGGTCCACAATGCTCAGTCCTGGCTGCTGATACACTGCAATAATCTCTACCATGCTGGTAATTTTAAACGTATTTTTGTTGTTCGAAGTCCAGTTGTATCTGACTTGAGAGTGGTGCTCATCTCCATTTACAGTCAAATAGCCAGCGCTGCCTGCCACCATTTCTCTGGTCATATGGCAGGCATGACTAGACACCACACGGAACGCTGTTACCTTTGCATTTGAAGTGGTACCTCTTTATCTACTTGCAATTTCTTGCTTTCAAACTGCTAGGTTAAAAGGAATTTTTCTGGAGGAACTCTGCTCAGGGGATGCCCAAATAAGGGTCCTTTCATGTCCCCAAGATCTTTTCCCCCTGAAGTGGTCCCTATTTATTGACTTGCAATCTCTTGGTTTTAAACTGCTAGGATGGCAGGAGCTGGAACAGACAATGGGAGCTCACTCTGTCATGCAGCACTCTGGTTTCAAACTGCTGACCTTCCAGTTCCCAAGCTCAGCATCTTAACCACTAAGCTACCATAGCCCTTTAAACATTAATTCTTCTTCTTCTTCTTCTTCTTCTTCTTCTTCTTCTTCTTCTTCTTCTTCTTCTTCTTCTTCTTCTTCTTCTTCTTCTTCTTCTTCTTCTTCTTCTTCTTCTTCTTCTTCTTCTTCTTCTTCTTCTTCTTCTTCTTCTTCTTCTTCTTCTTCTTCTTCCTCCTCCTCCTCCTCCTCCTCCTCCTCCTCCTCCTCCTCCTCCTCCTCCTCCTCCTCCTCCTCCTCCTCCTCCTCCTCCTCCTCCTCCTCCTCCTCTTATGCCATATCCAATTCCGAATACTGGCAATCATCATGGCGATCAGCCATGAAGACTGTCCTGCGAATATAATGCAGTGCCCTTTCATCTGTCTTCCACATCGCAGCATGACATTGATCCAGCTCTGTGAGCCACTTTCTGGTCCTGAGCCCTTTTGGCACACAAAGTCCTCCTCAGCCCCAGGCCAGAATGGATGAAGCTGCTGCCCTCCATCAAGAGGGCATATAGGTGGTTGTTATTCTTAATATTTAATCTGTTTCCATTGCTCCTACTTTATATTTTAGAAACATTTATTCCAGTTATATTTGATCAGTGATATGAATCAGCCTGCTTCGGTGGCCTGATTCCATAAAGAGAAGTTAAGATGTTGTGTTAAACAAGCAAAAGTTTTGGCCCTGGGGCTGGTCTAGTCTTCCCGGGTGGGGTTTTCAAGTCTCCATTGCTGCAAAATCCTGCCCAAAATGGAGGGAGCAACCTTGTAAATAGGAAGTCCACATTCCATTTGTGAAGAGTCTGTGCCACTTCCAGCCTCCTGTGCTTTAACAGCTTCCTTTTTCTTGACACACTTTCACAGCTCCTCACCTCCTGGCGTTTTTGAGAAGGAATATGAGGTCTACCGAGATTACAGCTCCGATGGGCAGAGACTTCACTACAGGTTGGTTGTCTTTCCTTGTTTATTTTATTTAACATTTTTTTTATAAAGATAAATGGACATTACAGAAAAAAAGAACAATAAGACAATAGTAAAGGTAAAGGTTTCCCTTGCTCGAAAGCCAAGCGTACCCCACTCTAGGATTCAGTGCTCATTTCTGTTTCAAAGCCAAAGAGCCAGCACTGTCTGCTTCTGCAGACGTTTCTGTGGTCATGTGGCAGGCATGACTAGACACCAGAATGCACGCAACGCTGTTACCTTCCCACCAAAGTGGTCCCTATTTATCTACAATAATACCTCGCATAACGAATTTAATTTGTTCTGCAAGGTTGCTTGCTATGCGAGTTTTTTGCTATGCGAGTCAGACTCGCATAGCGAAAATCCCTATGGAAAAACTCGCCTAACGAGCTTTTTTAGGGGAAAAACTTACATAGCTATTTTTTTTCGTTATGTGAGTTTTCCCCATAGAAACCCTCACTATGCAAGCATTTCCATAGGGGAAGTCTGACTAGCATAGCGAAAATTTTCGCTATATGAGTCGGACTCGCATAGCGAAAATATTCGTTATGCGAGTCAGCTTGCTTTTTGAAAAACCTGCTCGTTAAGTGAGTTTTTCGCTAAGCAAGGTTTGACTGTACTTGCAATTTCTTGCTTTTGAACTGCTAGGTTGGTAGGAGCTGGGACAAAGACGGGAGCTCATTCCATCCTGCAGTACTCGGGAATCGAACCGCTGACCTTCCGCCTCCCAGTCAGCATCTTAGCCACTTGAGCCACTGCAGTCCCTAATAAGATAATAGATAACCAAATAAACAACCAAAACACTATACAGTATACAAAAATACTATGTGCTTCCTTCACCCAGCAGAACAATACTTATGATTCTTTCATTTTCTTTATTTTATTAACTCTATGATTTTTAATTTCTTCCTCTTTCCAAAATGACATTTGTTCTTGGCCTGTTTCTTTCCTTTTGCCAATACACAGTCAAGAAACTCCTCATATTTCCTTAAAATTTGATTTCTTTAAAATTCATTTTTTTACTTTTAATTCTAATTTTAATTTATCATTTATTGCCATATTCCATATTTCATTGTACCATTCTTCTAATTCTATTTTACCATCCGTTTTCCATTTCCTAGCTATGATTAATCTCAGTTACCAAATTACAAATCATATCCTTCTTTTCTTTTTATTTTTATATTTCCAAATTCCATCAATAGAGCTACCCTAGGACATCGTTGCAAAGGTAGTGAAAGGATTTGTTTAATTTCTATGAATATACTTTCCCAAATTTCTTTTATTAAGGTACAATCCCATCATAAATGTAGATAAGTTCCCATTTATTTTTTGCACCTCCAGCATTTTGTGTCATAGTTTGTGTTATAATATCTTTATTGTATTGGGGTCAGAAACCACTTCTATATTATCTTATAGGAATTCTCTTTAATCCTAACTGACATATTTTTCATTATTGTTTGGTTCCTAATGCAATTCCATTCTTCTTCTTTAAATTTTGTCTCTAATTCTTCTTCCCACATTAATCTTAAATTATTTTGTGGTTGGTAACTCTGTAGTATGTTATATATTTTACTAACTAACCCTTTTGATGTAATTTTCTTCTTCTTCAAATCTATAACTAATTATTCAAATCTTGTTAGTTCCCTGCATTCTCCATGTTGATTTACCCAATATTTTGTCAATTTTTCCAATCGTAATCTTTTATACCAAGATAATGTTAGCTCTTTTAGTATTTTTCCCCTTTCTTCCTTTTTGGAACACTTTCCCATCCATTCCTTTACTCTTAATACCTCCTTTCTTTCTAGAGCCTTATGGAGTTTTTTTCCCTTAAGTCTTTTGGGAATTTGTCCAGATTTGTTACATATGATATTGGGGATATTTCTGGACTAAGATTTTTTTTGTTTTTATACCAAATTTCTAGTATAGTTCTGCAGAATGGATTTTGGACTTCTTTTAATACTTTGCTTCCTTGAGTTTAAAAAAACCAGGAATATGAGGTTTACCAAGATTACAGCTCTGATGGGCAGAAACTCCATTACAGGTTGGTTACCCGTCTTTCCTATTGAGAGTTTCTGTTGTGAGCCGAGAGAAGGTTGTCTTTCGTTTTCCATGTTTGGGGCAACATTCAGAAGTGCTAGCATGGAAATGGGTTGTGAGATGCTTCTTTCACTTACTTAGGGGTGGCCAATTTTGGTGCTCCAGCTGTTCTTGGACTCCAATTCCCAGAAGCTCTGATCAGTAGGTGTACTGACTTGGGCTTCTGGTAATTGAAGTTCTAGAAAAAGCTGGAGCACCAAGGTTGGCCACCCTTGCCTCAGATGTGTCTAAGAAGGCTTGGTGCATGGAATATCTGGTGTAGCCCCATAATGGTGCTGCATTCCCTCAACAAAATGTTTTGCTTGCCTATCCCTCCTACCTTCTTTTGAAGGAGTTGTGACATAAGTGGAGTGGAATAAGTGACAAGTCATTGGTTATCTATGGAGCAAGGAGTTTGTCTGTCAAGAGTGGCTTCACGCAAGCTGCCTCTTGCCATAAAACAGGACGAAGATGGTGTAATTATTCTAAGCTCGTTTTGGAGATTAGGAAACACGAGTTTCAAACAGAACACTGCCTAGCTGCTAAAATCTCCTCAACACTATCATCTTGTCACTTGAATTGCTTCCAGCTGTTTGCACAGGAACTCACACGGAATAGACTGTCAATATTTGTTTTCATTTCTCATTTCATTTCTCAAAGCTATCTTCTCTCCTTAAAAGGAAGCAATGAGGTATAAGCAGGTGCCGGCATCCGTATTTCTTGCGGTTGGCATTCTGTTCCTGCTTCCTCCATATTGGGCATGCCAATGTGTGGGAACATGGTGGAATCTAGAGCAGTGGTTCCCAACAAAGGGGTACACAGCCCACAGGTGGACTTCAATTCCCAAAAGCCTAAGTCAGTACATTGGCTGATCAGTGCTTTGGGGAAATGACTTAGGCTTCTGGGAATTGAAGTCCAAAAACCAGCATTTGGGAAACACTGATCTAGAGGAATGTATGTGTGTTTGTGTGAGAGAAAGAGAGCTATGGTAGGCAGCGATGGGAACCTGTAAATGACCTCCTTTGCCTTGGCCAGAGATAGATGTGTTGGGAGGTCTGCTCTGCAAAGAGATAGGATTCAAAGACATCAGAAGATCTCTTCTTCTCAACCAGACCCTTGACCAATCTAGTCCAGGATTGTTGGCTCTGACTGACAACACCCTTCTTCAGGGTTTCAGGTAGGATCTATTCCTAGCCTTACCTGGAGGCAGCAGGAGTATTTATTTATTTATTTATTTTATTAATCAAATTTATATTCCACCCTACTCGCACAAGCGAATCGGGGCAGAGCACAACAGGCATATGGTATACCACAAAAACACTAAAAGAGCAATAAAAATTAAAACCCATTAAAAAACCCAAGTAGAACCTTGGACTCATAGGCCATGGCACCTATCCAGAACAGCGTCCAGTATTGGGGTGGGTGGGGTAGGGGATGATTTCTTATCCAACTATGAGCCATACCCATCCTTGTTTGTCGAACATGTATATTTTCTTCTTTTTGCTGTATCCGAATATTGGTGGTCATCATGGTGATCAGCCATGATGACTGTCCTGCAAATATAATGTCATGGCCTTTCATCTGCCTTCCGCATTGCAGCATGACACCCATACCATTGATCTGCGAGTCACTTTCTGATCCTAAGCTCTTTCGGCATTCAAAGTCCTCATGAGCCCCAGGCCAGTATTGATGAAGCTGCTGCCCTCTATCAAGATGGATTCAAGTGAGATTTAATCCACTTGGAGACCATCACCCTTTCGTGTAGACTTCAACACCCATCACCTGACAATCGGCATTGAGTCGCTGACAGTATGGTCTACTCTATTACTATAGCAGGATAACCTGGCCAGACAAATCCTTGCTTAGCTTCTGAAATAGGGAGAGAAATTGGCATGCACCGGGCAGAATGGTAGATGCAAGAAAGACTGTGATGTTGATGTGTTGGGCATACCTAATTGGACATATATTTCTCCTTCTGAGAGTCCGTCTTTCATGCCTTGTGATTTCATTTTAGCCACAGTGGGCCCGCTAGATGCTTCCATTTATATTGGCTGCCTGGCCTGTCAAATTTAATCTCTCCTTTGGACAGAAAGATGGGAAAGCAAAGTGATCTTTCAAAGAATGAGTGGTTGTTTTGCCTTTAAAAGGGCTTGGCAGATTTGACTCAGCTATACTTAACACAAAAGATTTCTGGCATCAACAATTATTTCCTTTTCCAATACTCTGCATTGATAATTGCAAAAGGTATTGATGGAGGCTGGTGTTTAGGATAGCTGGAAACAATCGGCTTCTGGTCCATGAAGTGTGTCCATTTAAGTTTTTCCTGGTGCTCTCTCTCTCTCTCTCTCACAGAGAGAGAGAGAGAGAGAGAGAGAGAGAGAGAGAGAGAGAGAGAGAGAGAGAGAGAGAGTCAGTCTCTCTCTTCTGGTAGGGTGCAGCAACCAGCCGATAGCAGCTTGTAGGGCTCCACTTTTATCTTGTTTTATTTGCTTTACTTGTTTTATTTTATAGTTCTGGGGCTAACCCTCTTCTAGCTCTGCTTTGTCTTACTTTTGGAGTCAGACTCCTCTCCCCCTCAATGACAGCCTGAAGATAGGAGCAAAAAAGCCTTGAAGATAGGAGCAACAAAGATAAGAGTAACAAACTCCTTTGGAGGCAAATGCCAGTGTTGTGGGTTTTGAGGAGGTTATTCCAACTCTGAAGAAGCTATTCCAATTTGGGCGATAATTGAGATTTAACAATTGAGATTTAATAAGTCTACTGGGGCTACGGAGGAGCTGGCTTACCATATGGATTGAAAAGAAAAGCAGTCCGAATTGACGGAAGGCGAAAAATGGCAATAAACTTTTCTGCCGTTGGCCCTTTCCTGTCCTTGGGCACAGCCCTTGTTTGATCTTGGCTTGATCTCGGTCTGCAGCCCCGGGCTGCTATGGCTGCCTGTAACACTGGAGTAGAAACAGGTGTGCAGCTTCCTAGTACCTCTCTGTCACCAGCCCAACGAGTAAACTCAAACTTAACGAAGAGGAACTTGGTGGAGAGGAGGAGAGGAAAGCTGCAGATGCTTGGAAAGAAGATCACAAAACTCTTGGAAATTGTGAAGCCAAGGCACAATGTCCATGGCAAAATAAAGCATATGGTGAGCCTGATTTGCACATGTTATGACCAGCTCGCTGACATGGAGGATGAGGTGCTCATGCTGGAGAGACCAGAGAGACTGGAGACCATGCCAGCAGATACCCAGACGTCACCTGGATTGAGAGCCAATGTACGCGATGAGGCATCTAGTAACAATAGCCAAAAGCGACCTCAGTCATTGCATGGGAAAGACAACCCACTGCCCAGAGATGCTTCGACACTGAACTTGAGTGTGATGACACCAAGCGGAAGTGAGCATGTGGGGGATACTGGTGAGACCCAATATCGAAAGGTGTCACTGGTGGGGATAAACCAGGCACCGAGCACATTGGACATAAGCTCAGCCCCGCAAACTGATTGGATGGTGGTAGCAAAGTTGAAATCAAGATCTAAGAAGCTGTGACCCTCACGCCCTGACATAGTAATTGTGAAAGCGAAGGAGGGAGGTCCTTCGTATGCCGATATGCTGCGACAATTGAAGGATGACCCATCCTTGAAGGAGGTGAGAGAGAATGTGATGAAGGTGAGGAGGAACGTGGCTGGAAATCTGTTCTTGGAGCTGAGGAAGTCTGTTGCAACCACCCAGGTGGTAAACGCCATTACCCAGAAGCTGGGCTAGTCAGCGAGGGTAGTGAGTCGAAAGGATGAGAAGACAATTGAAATTCAGGACCTTGATGAGCTGACTACGATAAAGGAAGTTTATGAAGTACTTGGCAAAGAGTTGGAGGTAGCCATCGAAGCAAAGGTCATGAAGTCCATCAGGAAGGCGAACAAAAGCACACAAACTGCTGTGGTCTGTCTACCAATGGATCTAGCCAGGAAGGCGATGGAGAAGGGCCGAGTATGCATCGGTTGGGCGATCTGCCGAGTTTGGGAGAAGGTTGATGTGCGGAAGTGCTTTAAGTGCTGGGCTTTTAGACACCTGGTGCGTGACTGTAAGTGAGTGGACAGGTCCAAGTGTTGTCTCCGATGTGGTGAAGCTGGCCACACCCGTGAGGCATGTAAGAGTGAGGGGGCAAAGTGTGTCCTGTGTGAGGCTCAGAGGAACCACAGGGAGGTTCGGGTGTGCAGCCTACCAAACAGCGGTGAAGACAATGGTAGACAGGAGATGGGGATCCTCCAGCTAAATCTTAATCATTGTGAGAAAGCACAGGACCTGCTGAAGCAAACCGTGCAGGACATGCATATGGGTGTTGCTATTCTTTCGGAGCAGTACAGGGACATTGAGAGTTCACTGAGAGCCTGGATCTCTGACGCATCTGGCCACGCAGCTATCTGGGTATGCGAGCATAATTTTCTCCAGGAAACGCCACAAATACTAAGAACAGGATTCACTTGGGTCAAAGTGGATGGCATCTATATATACAGCATTTACGCCCCACCAAGTGCCTCACAGGATGAATTCATTTTATTTTTCATTTTCATTCGATTTGTATTCCGCCCTACTCAGTGAAACCAACTCAGGGCGGCTCACAGAACCCACAAATATAACATTTCGTAAACATCAACAATATAATCAGCAATATAATACAATAATACAGTAAAATAAATGATAGATTACAGCAATGCAGTGGGACAATGCAGTGGGACAGAACACCACACACAAAAATGACAAGATGTACCAATACAATCGAACAATACAGTGTAGCAATACAATGGGGCAATACAATATAGCACTAAAATTGAGTATCATACATGCAGTACAAGGCTCTGCTAAACAATTTGGCTGAGGATGCGAGAGGTCGGCGGCCACTCATTATTGCAGGCAACTTTAATGTGTGGACCACATAATGGGGTAGTAGAGAGACCAATAGGAGGGATGCGACGCTCTAAGAATTTGTGGCATCTTTAGATGGAGTCCTCCTTAATAATGGTTCAGTTCTGGCATATATATGGGATGGCAATACCTCCATTATAGATGTGACCTTTGCCAGTAAGAGTCTACTTTCACGAGTATGAATGTGGCTGCATGGGTTGTGATGGGGTGTGAGTGTTATGCCCATGCCTCACCACTGCTCCAAGAGCTGCACTGGCTCCCAGTATGCCTCCGAGTGCAATTCAAGGTGCTGGTTATTACCTTTATAGCCCTACATGGTAGTCGGCCAGGATACTTAAGAGACCACGTCACCCGGAGAACATCTGTCATTGCCGATATGATGCTGATCCATTTGATGGCAGAGGAACGGGCAGAGATCTACTGGCGGAGGCAAGAAAATCAGGTGATGGGACGACGCACAATTGTTATGGAAGCCAGGACAGCGTGATAGCAGCAGATCTGGGATACATCGACCAAGGGACGGTGGACTCATTGGCTCATCCCAGACATTAACGCATGGTCAACAAGTCAGCATGAAGAAATGGAATACTACCTCACACAACTATTGTCGGAGCATGAGAGCTTACCAACACCGCTTTAGGCTAGATGATGATGCTTCGTGCCCCGTCTGCCAGCCGGTGCAGGAAGACTTGGAGCACGTGTTTTTTCACTGTCCACACTTTGATGCAGAATGGGAAATTTTACAGAGGCATTTTCAACTACAGTTGTCTCTGGAAGACATCATTGGTGAGATGTTGAGACTATCTGGGTCGCGATGTCAAGTTATGTGGCTGGGGTCATCTTGGAACTTAGACGTGTGGAGAGACTGAGAAGAAGGCAGCCAGAGGCATAGAGAAGGAGGGCAAGTAGCCAAATTGGAGGAGGGTTTATAACAGCCAGTCTGGCACCCCTAAAGTAATGTCTGACAGCAGTTCCGTGGGGTGGTGGGGCATAATGGGAGGAGGTTTTAGTGGGTAAAACTCCCACACACTGCAAAGCAAGGGCTTCACAGTGCCTTTTGAAGATTGCCACCTGCTCTAAAAACAAACAAACATGCACACATGCACATGCACACATCTGCCTGTCTGTCTGTTTGTCAAACATGTATATCCATCCCAGTTGGTCAAACACAACGCTGGCCAGCCATATCAAACAATAGAATAATGAATATATCTCTCTCTCTCTTCCATTTATCTCTGGATAATTTGGGGGAATAGGTTGGGATTGAGGAAATGAGATGCTTTTTCTTAGATTGGAATATTGACCGTACTGAACCTGGGATGATCTACTCATTAGCTTTTTTGAGATGGCACAAACAGCCCTCTATAGTGGGATCAGGCCAACATCCTCTCTAGTGCAGCATCCTGCTTACCACTGTGGCCAACCAGCTGCCCTTTGCAACCCCACAAGTGGAGGTGGGCAATAGTAGTTGACCTGTAGCATTCTTCTGCTTTTTTTCTAGGACAGTGATGGCAAACCGTGGCATTCCAGCTGTTCTTGAACTTCAATTCCCAGAAGCCCAAGTCTTTGTGAATCCACACTGATGGGTTTGTGGTGCATACGTGCAGTAAACCCATCCATGTGGATTCACAGAGACTTGGACTTCTGGGAATTGAAGTCCAAGAACAGCTGGAGTGCCGTGGTTCACCATCACAGTTTTAGGAGGTGATGTCTAGTTTTTTGGAACACAGAGAGCTGACTTCTACTATTAGATGCTTGGCCCTTCTAGGCTAGCAGTACCACTTCTGAGTGTCTGCTTTTTTCCAGAGTGTGATGCTGAACTTTTCTTATTTCTGCTTGCATGTCTTTAATATTCCTTTTTGGCCTTCCACTGATGCACTATAACCAGGTATAATCCAAGTTGTAACAAAATAAGCCCTATTTTAAACGGTGCTTTTTTCATTATCGTTTTACCCACCTAAATGTGTTTTAGTACTTTCAAAATGGCGATTCCAGATATGGGGGAGAGAGAAAGTATGTAAACATCCTTGCCTCATGGTTTTAGTGAAATGAAACTGGTTGTGTGATTGACATGGGGGAGGGCCAGAGGTGTAACCCAGAGACGCAGATACACAGGCATTATCTGGAATGCTGTGCATTGATTCTGCAAAATGTGAGCCTTGAGAAAGGACGGGGACCGTGAGCTTTCCCTGGAACCTTTAGCTTGCTTATTTCTGCTTTGAATTGTTTTCTGATCTTTTGATGGACTGTATCCTGTATTTTACTATGCTTTCAATATATTTCTTGAAGAAACTTGGCATGGTTATTTGGCCTAACGCTACCTTTTCTACACATATCTGAGGCCTGGGTTGTCCACCCAGGGAGCTGCAAGTCAGAAGAACAATTGGGCCTACTCGAGAGGAAGGCTCCAGTTGTTACACAAGTTATCTTATCAAACCAGGTGAGATCAGGGTGAGATGATGAACTAGTGGTCATTGCTAGCCTTCTATGAGTGTTGCTACTCCTCCCTAAGGATATGCATAAATACTGATTTTATAGCCTGAGAACTTTGCATTTGAAGAAGTGAATTTTGATCTGCGGATGCTCACAGTGAAACAAATCTATTAGTTCATATAGTACTGCAGTTATCTTGGCCTTGGTTCCTCCACCCCCTTTCCCTTTAATTTTGCCAGGGTCCCCTTTTGAGTTATTGGCACTCAATATGCCTTGTGAAAGCAATTCCATAGTGCAAATGTGTCTTTTCTTTGCCAGTGGAGTGACATTTTTTTCTATCTGGCTACCTCATCTTTTAGCTGAAGGTACTAGGGGTTGAATCTGGAGCCATGTGCATGGAAAGGAGGATGCCTTCCGCTGAATTATAATTCCATTCTTGAAATAGAAAAGGAAATTTATCAAAGATGCATGTTGAATACTGGTGCCCCTTATTCTCTAGTTCTTTAGAAGTGCTTTTGTACAATTCTAGTCATAGATGGTGAGGGAGAACCCTGAAACCAGGCAGAGATGCCTTTTCTCCCAGCAAAAAATGGAAATATTGGTGCAGAAATGTTACCAAAAATGAGAAAAGGAAAAATAACTGTTTGGGTAGATTCAGTTTCTTGACACTCCCCCACCCTGCACTCCTTGCCATCCTCCGTCAGATCCCTTGGGCAAGGTGCAAGCGGAGGGTGCACGTCATGGTCCGCTTAGCTAGCAGGTGGAATGATAGCAAAATGACTAAAAAACTGCATGCAAAAAGACTTGGTTTCTCAAGTCCGTTTGCATGTGTGGAATGTTGTCACGGAGACATCTACCAGTGTGCAGACTCCTCGCTGAATAATAATGACTCCAAGGTATCCTAGGCTCTCCTTACCCCATGGTCACATGAGGTAAATCTAAATGAAAACAAAAGCTTTGCTGATGAAATCTGGTTTAAATGACTCAGTAAGTGCCACCTGCCCTAATCTCAGATAAAAAATCCATCTCCTCATGGTGGCTGGGATCTGTTTGTTGTCCGATGAGCTGGTACGTCCCTTCTTCTTTTGTTTTGTGGGCTCCTCCTCAGGCATTTGTTCTCAGTCCTCCCAGAGTACAGGACGCATAATAACGGGCTCAAAACAAAAGAAGCCAGATATAAGCTGAATATCAGGAAAAAGGTCTTAATGGTTAGAGCAGTACAACAGTGGAACCAACTGCCTTGACAGGTGGTGAGCGCTCCAACACTGGAAGCATTCAAGAGTTGGGCAACCATGTGTCATATTTGAGTTTCTCCAACAAAAATCCTTTCAACCCAGAGTAATTTCTGACGTGAAATTTATTTTATTACCTGACTTTCCGAGCAAGGGAAACCTTGACCCTTTACCTAATGGTAGATAATCCTAGCTCATGCAGAAATAGAGGCTTCTCAGTGGTGGCACCTACACTGTGGAATAGACTACCGGTGGAGCTGCACCAGGCCCTATCACCGGCTACCTTTAAAAAACAATTTAATACATTCCTGTTCAAGGAGGCCTTTCAGGGCATTGTTCCTTTGTCAATAAATTAGCCAGTTAGGTTCAGTTTTGATGCCCTCTGCTGCCAATAATTTTATTTTATTTGTTGGTGGTGGGTTTTGATTTGTATTGTTGTCATTTATTTTCTCTGCGTGCTCTGGACTTGCAGTTAGGTCTTTGTGCAGAGATCGGTGAGGTTTCATGGAGGCTACAGGGAATCCACTGCAGGTTTCTTTGTTTTGTACCAGCTGTCTGGTTTCTGAGAATATAAGTCCTTTTAGAAATGTTGCTTCCTCTGATTATTTAATTTCTGTCACCGGTACTTTGAATGATTGATAAGATACTCAACTGAATCTCTGAATCTTTGTTTCTCTTTCTCTCTGCATCTCCTATTTTCTGCTTGGCATTAAGAAATGTTCAGCTGTACACTGAGGAGGTCTAAAATGTCTGAAATGAAACAAGAGCTGTAACCCAGAGTCAGTCATCAAAGGAAACTCACAGAAAACCTCAGCTCCGTGTCCTGAAGCTCCAGGAAGAAGCACATTAAGTAAATGTTAGAGATTATTAGGAAAGGTTTGAAAATAAAAATGGCAAATGTCATCATGTCACTGTATAAACATTTGCTGCAATGCCCTTTTGAGTGTTGCATATGGCCCTTAGCTGATCTTGGAGAGAGGATATTGTAGATCCTGGGAATCATACAGAAAAGGGCAACTGGAAAAAACTGAGACAAGTTCAGAGGCCTTTCCTCAGAAAACCCAGCTGAAGAGTTTAAGTTTTCACTAGGTAGGACAAAACTGGTTAAAGAGTGCCACTGTCTACTGAGGATTGTAAATCATGAAGAGTATAGACCAAGGATGTGAATGGTGACATATAGCTGCATATTCTCCCAAGACACAACACTATGGGGTTATTCAGTGAAATTGACTTTGCAGTATTTGTGCAGCAGCAGATAATTGGGCTGGGGGGAATGAATAGATTGAAGCTTGGCTGGCATTGCATCGAAAAAGGGCTAGGCAGATTCCTGGAGGATAAATCCAACAGCAGTTTTCATGGACTGAATGGAATTTTGTGTGTGTTGAGTGAAAGGAAGCATACAGTCTAATGCAGCAGTGGCCAATCTTGGCACTCCAGGCATTCTTGGACTTCAGTTCCCAGAAGCCCAAGTCAGCACACCAGCTGATCATGGCTTCTGGGAATTGAAGTTAAAGAACACCTGGAGTGCCAAGGTTGGTTGCCACTGGACTCTAGTGCATTGTAAGGTTGAGAAATCAAATTGCTAAATCCCTAGTTCTCCTTCGTATAGTCTGTGAATCTCTACTTTTGGGTTCTGCATGGAGCCGTGACTGGAGCTTTCAAGCTGATTAGATGAAGTTTGAATGTTAGGGCTGCCCACCGTACCACCCACCCTTAGGCGCCATTTCACGCTCTTTCTTCAGTTCTCTTCTTTCCGCCGTAGCAGCAGGAGACTGTTGAGAGCTCTCTTCAGTTTTTCGTCAGTTTGTCTTAGGAAAAGGCCTTTTTTTTTTTTTTGAGGAAATATTTTCTGGAGATCTATTCCTCTGGGCAGGATCACCTCAACCGTGACTGTTCCCCTCGCGGGGAGCATTTCTCAGCATTTTTTTTAACCTCACGTTGTTTCCCCTTCGCAGGGGAAGCAGCTACCTCATTTTTGGGGGGCTCTCATCCTTTGCAGGTCAGGCACCAATTCTCATCAGTTTTTCTTCTTGTCGGCCCTATTTCGCAAAAGGGCCAGCGCCATGGCCAAATGTTCGTCTGCAGGCATTTGGTCCTAATTTTTCACTTGGTGCTCCTTTGATGGCTTCAGCTGCCTTCAAGCATTGCGTCGACTGCAACAAGAAGGTTCCATCTTCTGAAGGTAACAACAAGTGTCTGCTGTGCCTTCGTGAAGCTCACCAGACTCAGAACTGTGTGCACTGCAAGAAATTCACTCATCTGGCAGTGCAAAACAGAAGTAACTGTCTGAAGGCACATCTCAAGGAGTTGGCGTTGGCTCCTTCTTCAGTTCATCAAGCTCTTCAGTTTCCCACTGAAACTGCTCAGGCCAAGATGGCATCTGGCGATGAGGGATGGTCCAAGATGACAGAGCCGAGGAAGAAGAAGAAGGACAAGAAGGAAGATAAGGAAAGGTCCAAGAAGTCAGGGCGCCACTCCTTGCCCGCCACTCCTCAACCTTCACGTTCTCCATGTCCTTCATCATCTTTCTCCCTTGCATCTGCAATCCTTCCTCGCCACTGTCCACAGATTTGTCTGTGGCAGAAGGCCTTTCTTCTTCGGGGTCTTCGACTCAGATGGTTTGTACCACCGGCTCTTCTCCTCCTCCTCCTCCTCTTCCTCCGCCGCATCCACTTTGGCACTTGCCATTGCCTCTACCGCCTCCACCCCGTGGACTTTCTCTTCTTCGCCGAGCTTCCATCTCCACTGCCTCGACGAGCTTGGCCTACCATTTCGTGGTCTAGTTCGTCGCCGCTCACAAGTGCCTCGACCGCTCCGTTTCCTACACAGCCTCTCCAACTGGACTATCTCAAGCCACTGTTAGAGACTGTGGTGCGGTCTCTTGGAGACCAACTGGCAGCGGCTGCTGCACCACTGCCTGGAGCTTCCACTTCTGTCTCTCCAATGCTTGCAAGAGTCAGACGACGCGGTGCCCCCAGCCAGGACCTGGCCGTTGCTCTGCCACCTTCCAGGGTGTCGAGCGTTCGCTCCGTTGATCAGCCCAGGTCGGACTGGCGCGGATCTGATGTTGAGATGAGCCCGACTCATTGGAGGAGGAGGATGTGGAGGTCGAGGTGGACAGGACACCCGATACCCATATCGGAGCTGCTGATCCGCCTCATGGAAATGACCACAAGTCATTCATGGCCATGGCATTGAGTTTCCAGGTGGACCATCCTCCATTGCCAGTGGAGGATCGGGTCACCGCGAAACTGGACCTGAAAGCCATCCAACCTGTCCATATCGCCATGCTGCCTTCGCTGCTGAGCAAGAGTGGTTTGGAAGAAACTCATTTTGTCCCACACAATTTCGATGAGGGTCAACAGCTTCTACCATGTGCTGGGCGACGACGTGGAGTTCCTGCAGGCCCATCCTCTGCTGAACTCCATGGTTGTGCGGGCTTCCCAGAGCAAGACAGCAGTCAGTGGGTTTCCTCTTCCGTCCTCACAAGAGGGTAAGAAACTGGATACGCCTGGGTGAAAATTGTACGCCACCGCTTTGCTGTCCCTGCAGGCCGCCAACTATTCTACCGCAATGTGACTACAACTCCCACCTATGGAAACAGGCAAAGGTTTCTGCCATGAAGTTGCCTGCTGACCTCCATGTGGAGTTCAACTCCCTTTGCGAGGAGGGTGACTGTGGCCGAGCAGCAGATGAGAATGGCACGCCACATCAATGACTCTGCAGCAAAGGATATGTCTGCGTCCATCGTTCGAGCTGGAGGAGCTGACCAAAAAGCTCATTGAGGACTTGCCTTTCGATGGCCCAGGACACTGACAAGGTCTTCAATGAACTGGGGCAAACGAAGACCACGGATAATCCTGTGAGTTTGGATTTGGTTTTAGGTAGTCTCTTAAGACAGGAAAGAAAATATATTTTTTTAAGTGATGCAGCAAATTTTTCCTGTCCTAATAGAGTCTTGAAGAAAATACAGTAACTTCCTCTGCCCTTCCATTGAAGAACAGAGGAAGTATTTAATTAGCCAGTATCCTGAAGTGGTACTCTTATTAAGCCACTTCACCATATTGGCAAATCAAAAGATCATATATGTGGGAGAGAACAAAAAGAGAATGATCCTACACATATCAAAATAAGTTGTACAGGACGTGTAATAAATCACCCTCCAAGTTTATTTGTTTGTTTCAGTATAAACACTGATGCAGAGCTGTAGAATTCTGTTCATCATTTAGTCCTACTGGCATGAAATAGTTACTGCTAAAGTGACCATGTCCCAAATAGTAGGGTTTTTTTTTTTTAAATTAAAAGAGAAATACCCACAGTGTTTCCCAATCTTTGGCTTTTGGATTTCAATTCCCAGAAGCCTAATGCCCAAAAGCACTGATCAGCCATTCGACTGACTTAGGCTTCTGGGGATTGAAATCCATGAGTTTTGCATGGAACACAGTTTGGGAAATAATAATTTATTATAGACAATGTACTGTATGTCTTGATATTGTATGTCTTTTTATATTGCATTTGTTTGATTTATATGGTGTGGGGGTTGTACTAGTTGTTGTGTGCCAATCAGAGTGGGAGAACATCCCAGATAACCGGGATATGAAAGAAAGAAAGAAAGAAAGAAAGAAAGAAAGAAAGATTTGTATTTTGCATCAACTGCCCAAACTTTATCCCCTTGTCATGTTGAGCCTTTTCCAGCAAATGATCAAGCAAGATATTTGTGAGGCAAGTGCCAATTACTTTAGCATATGTTTTGCATCCACACATAAATCCACGCCCTTCCATGCTTGGTCTTCCGGGCAGCAAAACAGAATGGCCCTCCTTCCCCTCCTCTCTCTCCCCTTTTTCATTTTGAGGCAGGCCATCTAATTAATGTCCCTTTTTTGAGAGATGATAGGGATAGAAATAAAGTAAAGAAAAATAGTAAATAACACCCCTAAAAATGTGGTCTGGAAGAAGCGAGGCGGGCAGAGAGATATTTTGCGCATTGTAGGGTCACTTGGTTCTTTTTTTGGTCCTCTGGAATAAAAGAGCCAAAATAGAGGATGAATTCCTTGGATCTTTAGAGGACAGCTTTGCTTGGTAGAGAATGTAATCCGCTTTTGTCTCGCACAAAACTGTTCTTCCTGCAGAAAGACAATGCAGCAGGAGGAAAGAAAAGCCCCAGAAAAAAGAGGTTACAGGAAAGGACTTTACCAAGATAGTTGATCAGTGATAAGTTGAAATTGAAGGACTTTCACTGTATTCTAGGAAACAATTGACAAAGATTTTCATAAAGCAAAGGTGTTTTAAGCAACAGCAGCAAATCTGAAAGTTTGGGGACTGTTCTTTCTTTGTGTTTTGGTCCATGGTCAGATCTGACCTAGCATCAAACACAGTAGATACAGTTTTTGTAAAATTCTGTAGTTTTATCTAAAAATTGTTCAAGCTATGATTAATACAGTTTTTAATATTAATATTTATTAATATTAAATTTATATTATTATACTACTATTGTATATATGTTACCAGGACAAGAATGGAAATGTGCTCCCCTCCTGCCCAGGAAGGTAGAGCATGAAGTCAAGCAGCATAACCAACTTGGGGCTCTCCAGATGTTACTGGAGTGCACATCCCATCAGCCTTAGCCAGTAGAACTTATGGTGGTGGATGTTGCGGGTTGCAGTCCAACATCTGGAAGATTACACTTTGCCCACTCCTTGCAGTAAAGAGAGGGCTTGTATCAGTTGTGGAAGACTTTCAAAAATGCCTACCTGACAAAGCCAATAAATTGTTTGTGTAGTTCTTCTCATATGCACAAACTTAATGAAGTCTTTCACACTATGAGGTAGATTTGCCATGGAGCCATGAAGTCCAGGTTGGGGATTCTGGAGCCTTCCAGATGTTATAGGACAGTGTTGGCAAACCTTGACACTCCAGCTGTTTTTTGACCTCAATTACCAGAAGCCCAAGTCAGTACATGTGCTGATCAGGGCTTCTGTGAACTGAAGTCCAAGGAGAGCTGAATTGCCAAGGTTTGCCACCACAGTTATAGGAGAACAACTGTGCTTATCCTTGACCACTGGCTGTGCTGGCTGTGCTAAAGGGTATTGGTGTCAAAGCAGCGTCTGAAAGACCATAGAGTCCTCCCTTCTTTCATTTTATACTATTGATCTGAAACTGAGTGACTTGCCAGCCAAGTCCAGAGCTGTCTCAGGATCTGAGCTTAGATCCAGGGTGCCAGCTTGTACCAGCAGGGACCGTGAAAGGCTATGGTAATCTTGACCAAGGTTTCTTTCTTTTAGGTTAAAGTCAAGGTCTCCCTTGCTGGAAAGCCAGTTGTGCCTGACACAAGGGATGGTGCTCATTTGCGTTTACAGCCAAAGATCCAGCACTGCCTGTGTTTGTGGACGTTACTGTGGCCACAAGAGTGCAAAGAACATTGTTAACTTTCCCACCAAAGTGGTACCTATTTATCTACTTGCAAATTCTTGCTTTCAAACGATTAGGTTGGCAGGAGCTGGGACAGACAACAGGAGCTCCCTCCATAACTCAGTGATCTGGTCTCAAACTGTTGACCTGCTGATCTTGTCATTATCAAGTTCAGCTTCTTAATCATTAAGCCACTTTGGCCCCTTTCTTTCTTTTATAGCCCAGCAAATAATATTCTTCCCCCAGCTTTTTCTCCTTTTGTATTTGACTGCCCAGCACAAGAAGAGACTGGTTTGTTCACCCATCAGTGTTTTCCTCCTGCTTCTTGCTTGACACCTGCTTATCGCCCCGGCAGAATTAGCATTCCCTGCCACAGCTTGGTGTCAGCTGCCAGGCTCCAGAAGCTTCTCCACACTCGGCTGCCTAGCTGCTGAAAGGTTTCTCCTTCTCACTTCTGCCTGCGTTTGCAGGTGTCAGGGTGCAACTTTAGAAGGGAGGAGAGAAAGGAGCAAAGGAAGGGAGAAGGCTGGAGACTCCTGGCACCCACTTTGCCCTGTCACTCCAGGAGACCTGCTCGGATTATCCTTGCATGTGGAACAAAGTGTGAGCCAGCTAGGATGGGAAGGCCCAGTTGCACCTCTCCTTCATGTGTCAGGAGCAGCGCTGGGAAGAGGGAAAGGAACCAAATTTTCCTAGGAGTCAGACCTGGACAGGAGTGATCTGGACAAGATAAGAAATGTGAAAAGTAGGCTACAATGGAGCAGAGGGAATCACAGAATCACTAAGTTGGAAGAAGGGGCCTTTTAGGCCATTGAGTCCCACCCTCTGCTCAATGCAAGAATCACATATCAAAACAGATCTGAGAGAGGGTTGTCTTAAATTTTCTCTTGATTGCCTTTACCATTGGCGCGCCCACCACCTCTTGAAGCAGTTGATTCCACTGTCGTCGTACTACTCTAACAGTTAAGTTTCCCCTGATATTCTGCCTATATCTGGCTTCCTTTAGTTTGGGCCCGTTACTACGCGTCCTGCCCTTTGGGCTGATGGAGAGCAGATCCTTCCCTTCCTCTTTATGTTTATCTTTTGAGTATTTAAAGAGTACTACCATGATATCCCTTCTCAAAGCCAAACACGGCCAGTTCCTCCAGCCTTTCCTACTATAGCATGGTTTCCAGTCCTCTGATCAGCCTTGTTGACCTTCTCTGTATCTGCTCTAATTTGTTTGCATCTTTCTTAAAGGGCGGTGCCCAGAACTGGACATAGTACTGTAGATGTGGTCTAAATAGTGCTGAATAGAGGAGGACTAGTAGAACCTCACAGGTTTTGGAGACTCTTCTTCTGTTAATGCAGCCTAAAACAGTGTATGTGGTGAGAGCTGGAGCATTAGGAAAGCTGAGGGCAGAAGAATAGAGGCCTTTGGAATGTGGTGTTGGAGAATTTTGAGAGTACCCTGGACAGTAAGGAGAGCAAATAGGTCAATCTTAGAAGAAATCAACCCTGACGGCTCCTTTGTCAAATATTGAAGATGAAGCTAAAGTAGTTTGGACATCAAATGAGAAGGGAGGACTCACTTGAGAAAGCCTTGATGCTGGGAAAGGTGAAGGGCAAAAGAAAAAAGGGGCGGCCAAAAATGAGATGGCTAGATGATATTGTTGATGCAATGGGCACAGAGCTGGGCGGGTTGAGGAGGATGGTGGAGGACAGAGGTGCCTGGCGGACGGTGGCCCATGGGGTCTCAAAGGGTCGGACTCAACTATATGACTGAACAACAGCAAAAACAGTGTTGGCCTTTTTTTGCAGCCACGTTGCACTATCAATTTGTATTCATCTGGTGATCTTCAACGATTCCAACAGCCTTCTCACTCGTGGTATTACTGAGCCAGGTATCCCCCGTCTTGTAACTGTGAAGAATCCAAGCAGAACTAGAAGAAAGAACGTTTGGGAATTGTTGGCATTTATATGGGCAGAGAGTAACAATGGGTTTGATGCTGAGCTTGTTTCTTTTGACAGGAGTGGGCAACTCTGGTAATTCATAATTTATTTTGTCCATTACATTTAGGCTCTGCCTTTCCACTGTTTAAAAGAAATTGCTCAAGGCAGCTAAGAGATATTGCAGGTAAATCAGGTTGAACTCAAATTACAAACAGATTAGAACAGACGAGAAGCTGGCAAACAATAAAGCCATTGAAATCACAATAAATAAGACAGTCTCTGAGCGGCTGGAGACGAAGGCAAGTTGTAAACAAATGAATATGGATGAGCTGGA
The DNA here is from genome assembly GCA_030440675.1 of Furcifer pardalis. Lineage (NCBI taxonomy): Eukaryota > Metazoa > Chordata > Lepidosauria > Squamata > Chamaeleonidae > Furcifer > Furcifer pardalis. Next base: position 47,880,525 of record CP126891.1, read on the forward strand.
GGAGTGAAACTGCTTTGGAATTGTACTTCCCTCATTTTGTCAGAGTGAGCAAGTGAAGGAGGGCGGAGACCAGACTCAACGGAGTAAGCCCTGAACCAGCGGAGGCAGCTTGGTGTTCCACAGGCATATAAGTGGGACTGAGCTTTGTTATCAGTACTGTATTAAGAAAAATGAGACTGGTTATTTTAAATCAGCTCCTGGTGATACAGAAATCCCAGCCACCAAACATATCCTGTACATCTCTCCAGGCCTGTATAGGAAATCCTGAAAGTAGGTCAATTACTTTCCCTTAAGAGCATTTGCTTAGGCCCCGTTGCTCAGTCCAAACTAAGCAAAAGATGCTTAAAGTACTCTATATTCTGTGAATGGCAGATAGAGCAAAGGGGGTTGGCTCCCCCATCTTGTTATTTCTCATGGGCTTGTCTGGAGTTGGGCTCCTTGGTGCCAGCATGTGAGGCCGCTCCAGTATTTGTGGGATGAGTTCCCCAGAGGTGGCCTGATGCTTGCAGGATTTTACCTCCAGCCTGGAGGGCAGGTTTAATGCTTGAAGGGTTGGACCTTCAACTTGCTGTAGCTATTAAACCACGTGAACTAGATTCTGGACCATCATAAGCTCCACCTGGGAGACCCTGGGTGGCTTAGCAGTATAAGAATGGTCTCTTCCTCCCAGCAGCTGCCTCAGCAATGAAGGTCATTGGGGTTGTTGTTGCTTGGCTTGTTTCTGCCTGAGCAGATCTCCTGTCTTGTTCCTGCCTCTGAGGACTTCTTGCTCTGTTCCTGTTGTTGAGCTTTGCCTGGATCCTCACTCCTTGAACCCTATCCATGGGTTAAACTGTTGTACTGCAACCAAAAGGTTGTGAGTTTGATTCTGACCAGGGATCAAGGTTGTCTCAGCCTTCCATCCTTCTGAGTTTGGTAAAATAGGTACCCAACATGTTGGGGCAAAATGCTAATTAACATGTGAACTGCCCAGAAAGTGCACTAATTGCTATGAGTTGATAAATAAGTGTGATTGCTTTGCTATCCTTACTTATTTATACTTATTTTCCTGTTCCAATCCATGCCTCATCTGCTCTCTCTGTCAGATGACTTCTAGTTGCTTAAATTTATGCGTTGTCATCTGGAATAACCCTGTATCCCTCCCTACCTTGGGCTTGGTTTTAGACTTGGACTCTGGACTGTGATATAGTTATTGTTTGGCCTGTTACCTGGTTGCCCTGGGTCCTGGTCCTTATGTTGTTTACCAACCCAGATGGGCAGTAAAGAAATTCAATAAATAAACCACCTGTGCTGGATTCTGACAATTGGCTAATTGATTTCCCTAGGTGTAGTGCATTGTTGTATTAAGTAGATAATTCATAATAGTTTCCTCACTTCTCCAAAAATTCTTAAAAGCAAAACATTATTTTTTCTTAACTTTTGCACATTATGCACAGTAGGAAGGTATTAAAACTCTTTTATTTTTGAGTACAGTTGCAAACCAAACCCTGTTTGGGTGATATATAGAACGAAGAGGGGGAAATTCTTCAACTGTGGCTAAAGAAAGGGGTTGGATTAGATGACCTTCAAGGCCCCATCCAACCTTTTCAATCTGTGGTGGCAGAATGGTGCCTGTCTTCAGCTTGTAACATGGTATGGCAGATCCATGAGCAGAAGGTCCCCCGCATCTGTTATAAGGGACAGGTAAAGTTAAAATTGCCACTCTGCCACAAACCGCCATTTCCGATCTCTGGTAATCTCATGTAATAAAACACCACACCTTCCTATCACACCTGTTTGGGTTTTTTTATGCTCAAGGAAGAATGTTAGGAAGAAGTAAAGATTTGGTCTAACACTGGTTTCTCAACCTTGGGACTTCAGATGTTCTTGGAATTTGATTCCCAGAAGCCCTGATCAGCAGGTCTACACATTGGCCAAAATCTTATTGCACAGGTATGCAAAAGATACAACAGTTTTGACGTCAGCAGTGATGGCGCCGGAGGCAGCGACTGCACTTCTTCCAGGCTTCTCTGAGCAGCCTCTCACTTGATCCTTCCCCCTCAGCAACCTGTGCTGAAGCCGATTGCTGCCAAAATTTGCAGCGCTAAGAGAGCCCCCTGGCGCGCTCAGGATGACGTCATCCCAAGGAAGAAGTTGCCCTTTGATTTGATGATCTTGCTTTTGTTGAGCATATATTACATCATGCACAGGAGTGGACTTTTAATGCCTTGTGGTTTGATTTGCAGCAGGAATCATCTTACATATTAACTGTAAATTCTATTTCAGCCAACAGCATTTGTATTTTGGGTTCAAAGTGGCAATATAAAGAGTACCAGTATGACCAGAGGAAGGGAGCAGGATTTGGTATACATAGTTTTGAAATATCAGAAAACAAAATAAAATAAACAAAACAAAATAAAAATAAAAAATACTGTAGCACTTTAAAGACTAACTGCTTTATTTTTATTGTTAGCTTTCGTGGATCAAGTCCACTTCTTCAGACAAAGAGTGAAACTTACAGGCATGGTTTTTATACACCAAATTCAGGTTTATTGTAATGTAATGTAATGTAATGTATTACATTGTCTGTAAGCCACCCTGAGTCGCCATGGCGAGTGGGCGGCAATATAAATTTGAACTAATAAATAAATAATAAATCCACAAAAGCTAACAATAAAAATAAAGCAGTTAGTCTTTAAAGTGCTGCAGTATTTTTTATTTTATCATAGTTTTGAAAGAAACTCTCTTCTAGTGTGGATCATATTATTAGACAATGATCCTCCTTCCTTGGTGACCCAGTGGTTAATCTGCTGTACTGCAACCAAAATGTGGTGAGTTTGATCCTGACCTGGGGATCGAGCTTGACTCAGACTTCTATTCTTCCAAGGTCAGTTAAATGAGTACCCAACATCTTGGGGGCAAAATGCTAATTACCTTGTGAACTGCCCAGAGAGTGCTTTGGGGTGGTGTAGAAGTGTGAGTGCTTTTCTTTGCTTGTGCTTTGCTTCCCCTGAGAATGTTCTCCAGCTGAGATTTCCATAAGGGCGGAAGATAGACTGAGCTTTAAGTACATAACCGTTTCTGTTGGCATCTGATGCTCCACCTTCCTGGAACCATCACTTTATGTAAATCTGATCGTACCTTTGCTTAGCTCAGTGCTTTGGCATTACTGAAACTCACGCGAGGAGCTTACCTGATGCATCAAGAGTCAAGGGTGGCTGGTGTGTCAAGTTAGCTCTGACCTTTTGCCACCTTCACGGTTCATTAAAAATGTCTGTCTTTCCAGGCATGGAATTCATTGTAAGCCTGATACAATCCCTGGCAAGCAACCCCAGCTTTGACTGTTCCAGATGTGTTGACCTGGAAATACCATCATCTTCAGCTCCCAGTTGATATGGGATTATGGAATTTATCCTTCAAAACATCTGGATGGGAGGAGAAGGCTGCTTTTGTGTCTGTGTCCAAATAAATTGCAAAATATTGCAAATAAAATTTGTGTCTCTCATTCTTTTGTATTACCCTGGTTCACAGGTAACGTCTGTTGGGGTTTACTGCCACCCCTGTTCCCCCCACCCCTTGGCCAGCCTCTTGAAAAGTATTCTTACAATTGTAAACAGTTCTTTTAAAGAGCACTCTCTTGCCTCAGAGAGAGAGCGAGAGAGAGAGAGAGAGAGAGAGAGAGAGAGAGAGAGAGAGAGAGAGAGCAATTAAAATATGCCCACAGCTGCACTTTCAGCTATGGCAAAAGATCTGGGGCTGCATGGAGCTGAAGTTGATTGCATTTCTTAGAACTCCCCGTGGCTGGCTTGTGGCTGCTGGCTTGTTTGCCAGTGTGCCATGGCTGAACGTCGTTTCTCCCTTCCTCTTTGCAGTCTTGGGAGGGGAAACAGCTGTATGAAATACCATCAGTGGCTGCAAATTCAGAATTGGGAAAGGGAGCTTTGCTGATTTTCATAGGGGACCTAGGTGGATTAGTAGTTAAGATGCAGATCTTGATGAGTGGAAGGTCGGAAGGTCAGTGGTTTGACACCCGAGTGCTGAGTGAGCTCCTGTCGTCTGTCCTAGCTCCTGCCAACCTCGCAGTTCAAAGTCAAGAAATTGCAAGCAGATAAATAGCACAAGTAACATTCCTTAAAGGATATACTCATTGTAATCGGTATGCATTATTCAGATTAAAGAGATTTCTTGATGTCTGCTTATTTTGTATAATTGTGCCAGTCAAAGCCATGGACTTTCCAACAGTATGGAGGCAATCTCTCCTGGAGACTGAGAATGCTGCCCAGCCACTCAACAGCTTCTGGCCACTTCTCTGGCATTTATCACATAGAGCAATTAAGTTCTAGGAAGTCCATTCCCTGAGCCAGTGGATGAAAAGCACTAATTATACGTTACTGATTGCTCTTTAAGGTAAAGCTCTCCCTTGCTTGAAAGCCAGTCATATACATCTGTAGGAGCCATTGGTCATCTCTGTTTACAGCAAAAGAGCCAGTGTTACCTGCATCTGCAGACGTTTCTATGATCATGTGGCAGGCATGACCAGACACCAGAGTGCACAGAACACTGTTAACTTTGCTGCTGAAGCAGTACCTATTTATCTGTTTGCAGTTTCTTGCTTTCGAACTAAAAGGCTGTCAGGAGCTGGGATAGATGACGGGAGCTCACTCTGTTACGCAGCATTTGGGTCTCAAGCTACTGACCTTCCAACCTTCCAGTCATCAAGTTTAGCGTCTTAACCACTAAGCCACCTTGACACTGAATTGTTCTTTACCGTTTCCTAAAAATGCGGGTCTTGCCAAGCCATTTCAACAGGGCATGGGCAATTTCAAGCAGAGAACCTCCAGGTACACATATCTCTTGCTTCTACACCTACATCCGAACAGTAGGTCCTCCTATACCTGATGTGTATAAATTGATATCATGAAGTCTCACTCCCATGTCTAACAAAGTGGATTTGATCCATGAAAGCGAACATTAAAATACAGCAGTATGTTTTGTTTTCTCTCCGATATACATCGGGACAATCTTCCTGCAACTGCCTTCCTTTCCCTAGGCACATGGTTTTCTTTGGGGAAGAGATTCCTGGCCAGCTTTCAGAGTACAATAATACCTCGCTGAACAAGCAAAATGTATGCCACATGTTTGCTCGTTCAGCGAGTTGCTCGTTCAGCGAAACACATTTCCCCATAGGAATGCATTGAAGATGCATATTTCCTATGGGGAAATATGTTTTGCCAGTTCAACGCCTGACTCTAGCACCAATTGCACATTGCATTCGGTGCTTGAGTCAGGTAAGAACGGGCGGCCACACTTTGTGTTGGGGGCTTGGGTCATGGGTTGAACGGGTGCACACACCCATACTTACAAGCAACCCGAGCACTGATCATACACTCTGATCGGCGCTTGGGTTGCAGGTTGAATGGATGCCCCCCCCCATTCTTACCCGCGACCCAAGCGCCAATCACAGTGTGTAGTCAGGGCTTGGGTTGTGGGTTAAACAGGCACACGCCCTTTCAACCCACGACCCAAGCGCCGATTGCACACTGTGATCGATGCTTAGGTCACGGGTTGAATGGGTACATGCCTGTTCAACCCACAACCCAAGCCTCGATCGCACAGTGCACTGGTGGAGCATTTTGGAACGCGGACATGGGACTCCCCCGCCACATTCCAAAACACCCTGCCGGTGCTTGCGCCCATTGGTTGGGCATTTTGGAATGCGGCTGGGGGACTCCCCTGCTGCATTCCAAAGCACCCCGCTGGCACACATGCCTGTCAGCTGGGCATTTTGGAATGCGGATGAGGGACTCCCCTGCCTTGTTCCAAAACACCCCGCTGCTTCACCCATGCATTGGCAGGGCTTTTGGGAATGAGGAAGGGAAGTCCCCAGCCTCCTTGCCAAATGCGTTGCCGGTGTGAAGCTTCTTGTTAGGCGAGTTTTTGCTTGTTCAACGAAGCAGCCCTTTTGGGGAAAGGTCTGCTTGTTAAGTGAGTTACTCGCTAAGTGAGATGCTCGCCATGCGAGGTATTACTGTATTGTGGTGGGGAGAAACAGCAGGTGGAAGAACCCATTGTTCCCTTCTCCTCCTCCATGTCGAAATTGGTTGTTTTGGAGCTTCAACCCCTTGGTTGGAGAAGCCTATGCTTTGCTTTCAGAGTCTTCAGAAGTGGTGTCCAATTTTTCTATAGGAGTTCTAAACCAGAGGTGCCTAAGTTATGGCCCGTGGAGCAGATCTGGCCCCCGACGCCAATTCATCCGACCCATGCTGCCCTCGTCGCTCCCAGAAGCAGAAGTAAAACATGCCTGTATGGGTGTGCTTTACTTCCACTTCCAGGAGTGACGAGGGTGGCGTGGGCCAGATGCATTGGCATCAGGGGCCGGATCTGGCCTCTGGGTGCCACAGTTTGGGCACCCCTGGTTTAAGCATAGAAAATGGCACCTTGAAATCTCTCTCATCCTGTTGCAAAACAGATTGAAAGATGCCTTTTACTTCCACTCCTGGTGGGAGGAACCATGTGACTGGCCTGTTGAGCCATGTGACTGGCCTGTGGGCCAAAACGTTTGGGCACCCCTGTTCTAGACCCTACTGCAGATTGCGCCCAATTCTGCTCTGGCTCTTGTACTTTATGTGCCAACCCTCTTCCCGCAAAAGCAATTAAACATAAAGAAGGTGGCCTGTTCTTTTTCGCCCTGTCTTCCTTTGTTCTGGGTTGGCCAACGTTTGCCAGAGATCTGTTGCATTTGGGCTGGTTAAACCCAGCAGCCATTGGGGGTGAGTAGTCTGTGAATCAGAACCGCCCAGGATCGCTGGTGCTTTCTCCCAGGACAGAGAGCTTCACTTTGCTCTGCTTTCATCGTGTTTACATAGCATCAGGTAAAGGGGGGGGGGGCTGTTTTATATTCCATTGCAGCTGCCAGAGGGTTCAGTTTAAGCTACCTGGCAGGGTGCCTTTTTGCTGAGGAATTGCTGTTTCTTGATTGGGAGAGCTGATTTGCATTTATCGGGCCTGGGAAAGATCAAAATCATGTTATGCAGTGATGGATTCAGTCCAAACATCCAAGAGTCGGGAATGGTGAAGAGGAAAATGTGGTGGGAGTTAAACATATATGGGGACGGGGTCACAAAAAAACAATTCCTGCAGGTAATGGGTGCCTAAAATAATCCTATTTTAGCTGCTGAATTAGGTGGACAGCTCTCCCCATAAATTACATAGGACCATAATGGCGAACCTTAGCACTCCAACTGTGCTTGGACTTCAATTCCCAGAAGCCCAAGCCTCTGTGAATCCACACGGATGGGTTTACTGCATGTATGCACAATAAACCCATCCGTGTGGATTCAATACCCTGGAAAGTGTGAATGAACTTTCAAATTTGGTTGCAGAATTCACATAAAACTAGACTTGCAAGGTAGGCATTTTACTTCATTATCATTTGGAGAATTGTAACAAGTTCCCCAAATTGGAAGCGAACAAAATTATCTCAATAAATCCTATTGCCTTTTGCCATTGTGTGTTTTTTAAAATCCCAGCCAGTGTAATAGATTTGACACAGCATATCCTTTGCCGTAGATGAAAGAAAACAGACCAAGATGTTCCTGGAATTGATTTCACTGCCTCCCTTCTTCCTGCCAGGAATATAATATGATTTTGTAGTTTCAGCTACTGGTTATCATCACTGTTGGCACACAGGCCTTGAGTCATCTCATTGTTGTAACAGAGTTACTTCACTGCTGTTCCCATCTAGGAGCAAACCAAACCACAAGCAGAAACGGGGGGCAGGAAAGGCGCTCTTGTACCTTCCAGAGTTTATCTGAATGCTTTTAAGAATAGAACGAGGAGAACAAAGAGGGAGATAAAGTTTTAGCATCACCCCTTTTTTTGCTATTCTGTAAAATCCTGCACTCTAACTGCTTTTATTTTATCTCTTATAGTTTCTACAAATCTAGCATTTCTGCAAATTATTCCATCTGTAAATAAGTGCTTTCTTTGCTGAGTATGCTTAGCCCAAATGCTGCTAATATGGAAGCATACCTGGCTTTTGCCACAACAATGATCTAACCCATAACAAACTGCTGTGTGAATTGCCTGCTCCTTGCATTAGTTACAGTTCCTGTAGGCAAAAGCAATATTGTGATGACTTCTTTGGTCTGTAGTTCTGTAGTTTCTGAGGTTCTTTGCTGAATTAAGACTCCTGATTAGGTTGAAAGAAGAAAGTGCAAAAGCTGGCTTGAGACTCAACATCAAGAAAACCAAGATCATGGCAACAGGCCCTATCAGTCCCTGGAAAATAGATGGGGAAGAAGTAGAAGCAGTGACAGATTTTACTTTCTTAGGATCAAAGCAGATGGAGATTGCAGCCATGAAATAAAAAGGTGATTGATTCTTGGGAGGCAAGCGATGAGAAACCTGGGTAACATAGTGAAAAGTAGAGACATCACATTGCAAACAAAAATTCGTATAGTCAAAGCAATGGTATTTCCGGTGGCAATGTATGGTTGTGAGAGCTGGACCATTAGGAAAGCTGAGCACAGAAGAATAGATGCCTTTGAGATGTGGTGTTGGAGGAGAGTTTTGAGAGTCCCCTGGACAGCGAGAAGAACAAATAGATCAATCTTAGAAGAAATTAACCCTGACTGCTCCTTAGAAGGTCAAATAGTAAAGATGAAGCTAAAGTACTTTGGACATCAAATAAGAAGAGAGGATTTACTTGAGAAGGTCTTGATGCTGGGAAGAGTGGAGGGCAAAAGAAGAAGGGGGTGGCCAAAAATGAGATGGCTAGATGGTATTGTAGACACAATGGGCACAAAGCTGAGCGAGTTGAGGAGGATGGTGGAGGACAGAAGTGCCTGGCGGATAGTGGTCCATAGGGTCACAAAGGATCGGAATCGACTGTGCGACTGAGCAACAAAAACTCCTCCACTGTCTCTAGATATTTTGGCTGCATTTGTCCATGATAATAATTTCATGTCAGAAATTATTCTCGGTTGAAATGATATTTTGCTGGAGGAACTCCACTCAGGGGATGCCTGAATGAGACTCCTTTCATGTCCCCAAGATCTTTTCCCATTGAGGTAGTTCCCATTTATCTACTTGCAATGTCTTGCTTTTGAACTGCTAGGTTGGCAGGAGCTGGGACAGAGGCGGGCGTTCAAACCATCATGGTCTCGAACTGCCGGCTTGCCGACCTTCCAGCTAACAAGGCAAGTTTCTTAACCACTGAGCCATGATATGTGTTCATGAAAGTAGATTCAAACATTACCCCTCTGAAATCAATGGAGAACCAAAGCTTGTGATGGCCCTTTCAACAACGTTCAAGTAGTCATGTTTCCATCCTTCGACATGACCTTTTTGCTTCTTAAGTGCCATATCCAATTCTGAATATTGGCTATCCTCATGGCGATCAGCAATGAAGATTGTCCTGGGAGCAATAGAATAATGCAATGGCCTTCCATTTAGGAAGGTGGAGAAATAACATCAAAGAAATATTAGAATGCCAAATAACACTGATTGAGGCTGCTAGAAATGCCGGAACAAGAACCTCGCATCTCCCTCGAAGGCCTTCCATCTGCCTTCCACATTGCAGCATGACACCTGTACCTTTGATCCAGTTCTGCAAGTCACTTTCCAGTCCTGAGCCCTTTTGACACAGAAATTCCTCAGTGGCCCCAGGCCAGTACTGACGAATCTGCTGCCCTCCATCAAGATGGATTTAATCCACTTAGGGACCCTGACTCTTCCCTGTGGACTTCGCCACCCAAAGCCGTTAGTCCTCAGGATGGTCAGGTTAGTTAACCACCACCTGATGATCGGTGTTGAGTTGCTGGCAGTAGGGTCTACTCTATGACTGTAGCAGGATCATCTGGCCGGACGGAGTTCTTTTTACTGCAGGGGGAGAATAGCTTTATTCACTTCTTTTTTACCTTTCCTTTCGGGTTGTTTTTTAATTACCTTCTTTGACTCCATGCAATGTTACAGCTGTACCAGGAGTCCCCTTTCCAGCAACTGCAGTTGAGGAAAGTAGAATGACTGCCAGTCTGGGTTTTATTCTGCTCCCTCCTCTATTTTTCTAGACGGAGCTGAAAATCTCACCACAGGAAGTAAACTCCACGGGGGCAGCTGAGCATTGGCAGGAGGGGTTTGAGCATGGACATACCTTCTGGAGATTGGTGGCTTTCTGCGGGGAGCCTTGATGTTCATTCTCTTAGAAATCCCATGGGGAATATTCTGTGCCTTTCTGCAGGTCTTCTCCACCTATTTTTATTCAGGTTTTCTTATCCATTCATCTCCTGCTAGGATATTCCTCCACCATCATTCATTGATGGGTTAAATTTCTACAGCTCAGAGGCTATGTGCCTGTCTTCACTTGTGCTCCATTGGCATAATAAGAGCCATTTTGCTGGGTCAGACCAAAGAGCCATCTCCCCCCCCAACCGGGGCCAACCGGGGGCCTTTCAGTAGCCCCTAGGCAGGATGCGAGAGCAGTAGACCTGCTTTTAGACCTCCCATAACTGTCTGGGTTCAGATCCCCACCCGTCCCTGAAGCACACTGGTTTTCCTTATGTAGTTGAGTGAACTGAAGGTATTGTTGGGGGAAAAACATGTGCATAAGTGGGCTTCCCGTGTGGCTTATCACCTTCTGCACTGTTCTGCTTGTTACCACATAGGTGATGGTTTATGTGACCAATGGATATAGTAGAGCAGTGTTTCCCAATCTTTGGTTTTTGGACTTCAATTCCCAGAAGCCTAATTCAATTCCCCAAAGCACTCTGATCAGCCAGTGTACTGACTGAGGCTTTTGGGAATTGAAGTCCATCAGTGTTCGGTGGGACATAGTTTGGGAAACCCTGCAGTAGAGCATGATGGACAAGAGAGTGAAGAGGTAGGTGTGCTTGCACAACCTGCTTTAAGCGATTGTGTGAGGCAGTGGGGTGCTGGTTGTGGGTTCTTAGCCTGATCTCACAAAATTCACATTACTGTACAGTAATACCCTGGATAACGATTGCACCAGATAACGCGAAAACCACATAACGACAAATTTGGGGGGAAGATTTGCACCGGAGAATGTTCTTTTTAGCGTTATCCAATACAGTCGTTCTTAGCAGCTGGGTGGCTGGAAAGCTGAACGGGGCTCTCCGTTCAGCTTCCCAGCCACCCTGCAGCTACGGAGGCAGGGTTGGGGTGGCTGGAAAACTGACGGGGGGCTCCCCCGTCGGCTTCCCCAGCCACCCCACAGCTGCGAAGGCAAGGGCGGGTGGCTAGGGAAGCCGACAGGGAGTTCCCATCAGCTTCCCCAGCCACCCTGCAGCTGTAGATCGGGTCCTCTCATCTCTCTGGAGCAGGCAGGGAACCCGATCTACAGCTGTTACTGGGCTTCCCTGATGTGCCCAGCCAGTGGAGCAACCCGGCAGGGGGTTCAGGGAGCCCATAATTGGTAAAAAAACAACAACAAACAGACGGGTCCAGGGTGGCGGGAAGACCTGATCCAAGCTGTTTCTGAGCTTCCCCGACGTTCTCAGCAAGTGCAGCAAGCCAAAACGTCAGGATTCAAATCCCGAAGTTCTGGCTTGCTGCAGCCTCCAGGGAAACAGGGCTTTTTTTTAACATTGTGCGATCAATGCATCGCACAACGTTAAAAACCGGATAACAACGAGACTTGTGGAACCAAGTCTCATCGTTATCCAAGGTACTACTGTATTGTTGTCTGATTAAACTGTGGGGAGGGTGAGCTGTGCTCATGATCTTGGTCATGTTAGAAGAAAGCCAGACCATCAGTTTAGCTGGCAGCTGTCGGTAATCTTGTCAAATTTGACTGTATGATACATTTTTAACAAAACCAACCCTTCAATCTGAGTGAGCTTTCTTGCAGGTTAATTAATTGGGATGTCATAGTCAACTATATTCTTGCTTGTGAGTATAAACTGAATTAGAAGAGGAGTGGATGGCATGGGTGTAAGCAGAGAAGGGCAATGCAGGTTTTTTTTTTGTTGAGTTGCTGAAGAGTAATTCTGTGGCTGTTGATGATGTAGAAGGGGGATCTTTTGAGTTCACCAGGAAGGTAGAGCTGTTTGTACTGAGAGCTCTAGAAAGCAGTTGCTAAAAATTATTTCTGCTCATAAAACCTTGACTAGGGTACATTGCTAAGCCAATGCACCTGCCACTTAAAAAGCCATAACATAAGCTATTGCTAAATGAAAGGAGGTTGTGACAGTAGATTTATTCCCACATGCTTGGTAATGTTTGAGATTATAAGGGTTGTAGTCCAGCCCATGGGCAGTGGGGAGGAACCACATTGAGAGTGGTGGCTCTCGAATAATCTCTGTCCTCTGTGGTGCCCCCAGGGGTCCTGTGGAACATGGGCAGGGGTTGGTCACCAGACAGATTAACAAAGGGGACACATGGCCTCTTGAAGCAGAAATATTCAAGTCTGTCTTCTAGAAGTTTGCTAGTCCACCACTAAGGAGTTAATAGTGTGGAGCAAGGAGTATGTGGAGATCCTAATTATTTCTGGACATTAAATATTAATCAGAGTGCAGAAGAAAACCTCTGGCTTCACATCTCAGTCCAATTAAGACTCAAACGTGTCTTACATGGGGAAATGCTGCAGGAATGGTAATTGTGGGAGGTATTAGGGATCCACAGGGCAGGATTTTGCCCCCTCTTATTATTCCAGAAGACTGTGTTTCTCTGAACGTCACTGTGCAGGGAGTGTGGGTCTACATTTATACAAAGGTCAAGTACCTTTCCATGTACTTGGGTTGGAGGAAAGGGAGGGGAATGCCTTTCCTGCTTTCAATAATCCTCTCTGTGTTGCCACGCTTGGCTAAGAGCCAAAGAGCAGCTCTAATAATGGTCCTCCTGGCATGTTCTGTATGCTCAGCGCCATACCTGCCATTTTTTAAAGGGCCAGATACATGTTTGTGCATCTCAAGTTAGTCTAGGGTCTTGCCTCCAAGAACAACCGCAGGTGGTGGGCACCCAGATCTTGGACCCAGGTCTTCATACCCAGGAGATAGTTGGGCTGAGTAACATTTGACCCTGCAGTAGGCAGCTCCATGACAGGGGCACAAAGACAGGAATGACTCACCGCTGAGTCCGCAGTCCGTTAGTATGCAGTGCTTTCAAGGCAGAGACCTAAGACCTTCACCATCCATTCATGAGGCGGTCCAGAACTCATGTTTTTCATGGCGAAGGTCTCCAGATAGTGCTGATGTCTTCAGGTGCAGCGCAGGAAAAGAGTCCCATGGGATCTGTTGTAAAGAAGGGCAAAACAGTCGTGCAGCCTGACTCAGGCTGAAGCTATGGGATGTGTTCAGTTCAATGAGAAACTGTTGAAGTGTTTGTTTCTGGTAGACACACCAAGAGTTGCTCGTGGTCTTCTTCAGATGATTGGCTGCTTGTTCCCATCCTGACATTTTCCTGCCTGCCCAGTGAATTTCTTCCTATAGTTCATGCTTCTCACTTAGACTCATGTCTAAGGCTCGACTCTCTAGCACTAGAAGGAGGGCCTTTTCAGGGTCCGCTCCAGCCCTATGGAACCTCTTACCGACCGAGTTGCACCTCCAGACAGAGCTGTTGCCCTTCAGGAAAGAGCTACAAAGCTGGCTAGCAAAGCAGGCGTGGGGCACTGGTGACGTGGTGACTCCCCCCTGCTGGTTCATATCGCATAGGCCTCTCTATTCTTTTAGCCATTCTTTTAACTGTAATTTTTAAATAACTAATGGGGTAGGGGTGGGGTCATTTTGGTGTTTATTAAGGTTTTTTTTAACGGTTTTAACAAATGTTTTTAGACTGTAATGTTTTATATTACTATTGTAATGCTGCCTAGAATCGCTCGTTCTAATTGGGCGGCAGTATGTAAAACTGAATAATAAATAAAATTTGACCTCTTGAACCTCACCTTGGAAAATGGGGACCCTTGCTCTTAAATAGGGCTCAGCTACCTTTGACTCCAGCTGGGCTCCAACCTAGAAACTCAATTAGAATGGACTGAAAAAAGAACTGGAGATATATTTTGAGTTTCCCTTGTGTTCTCAGAGTCCAATAGTTTGAGGAGAATCCAGCAGTAAATATCTAGAGCAGGGGTTCCCAAACTCTTCAGGCTGTGGGCCGGTCATGTGGTTCCTCCCACTGAAAGCGAAAGTTAAATGTGCATTGCTGTACAGATTGTCATACCCATCGCCGTACAGACACGTTTTACTTCCGCTTCCAGGAGCAGCAAGGGTGACATGAGCCGGATGAATTGGTGATGGATGGTGGATCTGGCCGTTGGGCCGTAGTTTGGGCATCCCTGATCAAGAGGGACTGGATTGCTTGTTATTAAAATTAGTTGCTGAGAACCCCCATTGAAACCGCTGGAATATAAATCATGAGTAACATGCCACATTGGTTTTGATGGAACCTTAATTTGGATCCAATCCATTGTCTCCAAGCATCTGGCCCAAGAGGTAACCACAGAGGATGTGGTCAGTGAAGAGCTTTGGAATGGCAGAGAGGTAATAGTTGAGCAGTGATCTACCAAGTGTTGTGGAGAGACAGCAAGAGAGATGAGATGTTGGAAGTCAGGCATGGTGTCCCCAAGAAAGGAAATGCACCTGGTATTCAATGCCAGCTGGCATTTCTTACCAGCTGCTCCTTGAGTCTCTTGGAGATTTATGTCCTTTTAGCAAGTGTATGCTAACTTGAGGTTGTTATGCAGGAAATGGGAAGCTGGAATAAACCAGCTTTTTATTAACTTGTCCACATCCCATGAAGATAGGTTCTCTCTCTTATTCCCTTCTATATGGTAGAACAAGCACAAACCCTCCCTCTTTCACCCATGACTTTATGTCCTTGAAGGTTTTTGTATACACCTGTGCCCTATATGCTCCTAGTGTGAAGGCGATTCCCTTCTTTCTTTGGAGGTCATGAACTATTTTTAGTCTTTTTGCAGTTTGGGCCTTCCAGGTGTGACATGCAGCACCAGATTGTTGATTAAACCAGTGTTTCCCAAACTTTGGTTGTTGGACTTCAATTTCCAGTCAATTCCCCAAAGCACTGATCAGCCAGTGTACTGACTTAGGTGCAACATAGTTTGAGAAACGCTGGATTAAACCACCCAGTGTTATTTCCCCATGGGGTGGTTTAATCAATGACCAACATCCATTGCTGGTGTGCTTGAGTCACAAATGCTTTCACACATGTCCAGATCATAGCTCTTGAAGTTCTCAAAAGAGTGAAAACTGTGATGTTTGGGATCTATGCCCATTGCATTGCTGAGCAATCCAAACAAACTTAGTGAGCCTTCTGAAGTGGGTGCCATGTCCTTTCTGTGTGGCGTCCTTTCAGGGATTGGCCCCTCCCAGCGCACTCCCGGAGTCACACGGGTGAATTCTGTGTCACTCTTCTCTTCCTGACCTGCCGTGTTGTGTGCTTTCTCGTTTCTGCACAGGGCCTCCTCTCTCAGGTGGAACACGGGGACCAAAGAACGGATGCTCATCAAGGTGACAGACCGTGAGCCCAGCTTCCTCCTGCACCAGGGCAACGGCTACACCCTGGACAACCAGCAGGGCACCCGGTCACGTCGGCCCTCGGGGGGACAGCCGTCCCCTACCCTCCAAACGTTCACCCCTGATTCGGACAACTCCGTTTTCTTCCCTGATAGGAAGCCATCACCCTTCCTCAAGCGGGTGGACCATGTGGGCAGTTGCTCCCCGCTGCTGGGACGGGGAGAACCCTTCTGCTCCCCGCTTCAGGCCCAGCACCGGAAACACTCCAGCGAGTCCCAGCCCTCCTCTCCACGCTATGCCTACGAGCCCCCGCTCTATGAGGAGCCTCCCATGGAGTACCAAGCCCCCATCTACGATGAGCCACCCGTGGACATGCAGTTTGAGGCTGGCGGGAGCTACAAAGCTGGTTCACCCCAGAAATCCCCCATCCGAAAGCCCCATCCTTTCCTGCAGTCACCCAAGCAGGGCTCCAACTCACCCTACCAGCAGCTGGTTTTGACCAAGCAGAAGGGCCCCGACCGCTACACCAGCTTGGAGTACAGCCCTGCGGGCAAAGAGTACGTCCGGCAGCTGGTCTATGTGGAGCAGTCGGGCTCCAGCCCTAAGATGAAGACTGGCCTCCGACACAAGTACTCTCCCAACCCCATTGGGGGCTCCTACTCGCTTCAGCACAGCCCTTGCCTGGTGAGGGACCAGCGCCTGGAGGTCAAATCTGGGGACTACAGCAGCATGGAAGGGTCCGACTTCAGGCACAGCCCTCCGGCCAGCCAGGCTTCTCAGGCAGAGGACTCCATGTCGTGGTCCAGCCAGCAGAACACCCTGTCCTCCACGGGTTACTCTCCTGGCAGCCGCAAGCGGAAGAGCAGGAAGCCCTCGATCTCCTACGACCCCAACGCTTCCTCCACCGATGGCTCTGGGGAGCGGGAAGAAGGGCCTCCGGAGGAGAGGCCTCCGTCCAGCTGCGGGAGACCCCACATGAACCGCATGGAGAGCCGCTCGGTGGAAGCCGAGCCCACCAGGGGCTTCCCGGAGCCCTTTTTAGCCCAGGCCCGGCTGGCCTGGGAGGCTCAGCAAGCCCACTATCACATGAAACAGCGGAGCAGCTGGGACTCGCAGAAGGACGGCTCGGGCTATGAGAGTGACGGCGCGGTGCCCCTCCCCATGCCCGGCCCGGTGGTGCGCGCTTTCAGTGAGGACGAGGCTCTGGCCCAGCAGGAAAACAAGCTGTGGAAACGCAACACCTTTGAGAAGCTGGGCTTCCCGCAGATCCTGCTGGAAAAGAGCGTTTCCGTGCAAACCAACCTGGCATCTCCCGAGCCCTACCTGCATCCATCCCAGGTGAGAAGGGCAAAACCAGGAACCAGGAAGCCAGTGGGACCTGTCAAAGCTGTTGTTTGCTTGCATGTTGAGTTGGGGCAGGAAATACCGTATTTGCTGGTGTATAAGATCCATTCCCCCACTTAAAATACCCTGGAAAAATGGAGTGTGTCTTGTACTATATATAGTGGCCTCTAGTGGGCTAGTTTGGTAATGATGGGGTGCGTCTTATAGGCTGGCAAATACGGTAACTTGACTCTAAACAAAGCAGATCTGGGGACGTTGACATCAAATGCCTTTTAATTTATGTAAAAGGTTAGTAGGGCCATGTTAAGAGGCAGGTCTCCTTTAAATTTAGGTTTGATGTTGTGGCTCAACTAATTGCAAAGAAAGAAAGAACATTGCTTAAAATGCCAGCTGTTGTTTTTAAATTAAAAAATATTTTAAAACAAAATAATACAAGACAAAAAATACAATCAAGAACAATCATAACAGAACTTAATACCAAACTCATTAATACCATTTTTTAAAAAAAAAAACCACATTTTAATTATACATGGGAGGTTATTATCTTACCCATAAGTCTCTGCACACTTTTTGGAAAGGGAGGGTAAGTTATAAAAAAAGATAAATTTGTAAAATGCCAGTTGTTTTGACATTCTTCAGTCTATTTTTTTTTCCTTCCTCTGCCAGCTTGAACCTTCCTGGCCTCACATACGATTTTCTTTGCCTTGTGGTGACCAACCATCAGCTTCATTAGTCTACAGGGCTGCTTTATTTACTCATCTAATTTATTACCTAGTGTGTGCCATGGAAAATTGGCCAATGATGGCACTGATACCCGTAAACAAAACTGCATGTCTTATCTAACATAATCTAGTTAAGGGACAGTTGATTAAACCATATATTTTGGTAATTTGCTCTTCATATGTTGTGCTTCGAGGACATTAGAAAATGTTTTTAAAAGGTTATCTGACACAATAAAACAACAGTAATAATTAATAGAGAAGACAATTCCCAGGTATTAGTGAAGAGGTGGTTCAATGGTTAAGAAACTCACCTTGTTAGCTGGAAGGTCAGCAAGTCGGCAGTTCAAGACCCGATAACTGCATAACAGAATGAGCGCCCATCTCTGTCCTAGATCCTGCCAACCTAGCAGTTCAAAAGCAAGAAATTGCATGTAGATAAATAGGGACCACTTCGGTGGGAAAAGATCTTGGAGACATGAAAGGAGCCTTGTTCAGGTGTCCCCTGTGTGGAGTTCCTCCAGCAAAGATCCTTTCAACCCAGAAAAAAAATCTTTTCAACTGATTTCAAAAAAATTAAAGAGGGGAATCCAGTAGCAATAAATCACACACAGCTTCTGCACAGAGGGAATTTGGCATCTGTGATCAGCCCAGTCGTCACTATCATTATCAATTGTTAATCATTAGAAAATAGAAAAGCCATGTTTGGACGCAACTTCAGTGTGTGAATCTTGGCAGCCTACATGAGCTACAAAGTGGAACCACACTCTCATGCATGGTTTTCATGTATTTGTCTATGTCAATTGTTACTGATTTCTCATTTTCTTTACACAAAACATGTTCAGATTTTGCTGAATCCCTGAGTCTCAGAATGGACCTTGGGGGTCACACAGTTTACAGGAAAGATAGTTTTTACTGTTGCTGACAAGCAAATGGCAAGATCTAGGCAAGTGAATCAATTACTAAAACTACCACTGGGCCCTCTGAGAGTTTCATTAATTATTTTCCAAACAAGATGCCAGAAGTTAATCGCTTCCATAGATGTGCTATGAATAAAGTCAACCTTCCTGATTAATTCCAGCCAACCCAAAAAATGCTAGCCTGTCTGTTGATGAACAGCAGTGCTCCTGATGTTTAGACAAGCATGTTTAAAAGGTTTAGTAAATGAAGTGCATTTTCATCAGGCAAGTGTATCACATTTTGCATTATCAATTTCCTTCTTTTGTGCCATATCTGAGTCCGAATATTGGCGATGATGGTGATCAGCCATGAAGATTGTTCTGCTAATATAATGCAGTGGCCTTCCATCCTTCTGCTTCGCAGCATGACGCCCGTGCTGATCTAGTTCCTTGAGTCACTTCCTGGTACTGATCCCTTTTGGCACACAAAGTTATCATTGATCCCAGACCAGCATTGATGAAGCTGCTGCCAAAATTGATTAAAGTGGGATTTAATCCACTTGGGGGCCATCACCCTCCCCTGTGGACTTTGCCACCCAAAGCAGTTAGTTCTCAGGATTGTCAGGTTAGTTAACCGCCGCCTGATGATCGACGTTGAGTCACTGGCAGTACGTTCTACTCTATTACCATAGCAGAATAATGTGGCCAAACTGGGGTCAGTTTCCTAGTGCAGTGATGGCGAACCTTGGCACTCCAAATGTTCTTAGACTTCAATTACCAGAAGCCTGAGTCAGCACTCCTGCTGATTAGGGCTTCTGGAAATTGAAGTTCAAGAACATCTGGAGTGCCAAGGTTCACCATCACTGTCCTGGTGTTTTAAATAGACCAGAGTTTCTCAACTTTGGGCCCCTAGGTGTTCTTGGATTTCAATTCCCAGAAGACCACCAGCACACCTGCTGATCAAGGCTTCTGGGAATTGAAGTCCAAGAACATTTGGGGACCCAAGATTGAGAAATCCTGAAATAGTCCATTACAGTAATACCTCATATAACATTAGTATCGAATAACACTAAAATCGCATAATATTAAGGAATCTGGGGGGAAGAATTGCATCAGATAACATTAAGATCCTATGGGATGCTTCAGATAACAACCGCTAAAGCCTGTGTGGTTACAATGTATCTCTATGGATCCCATAGGATTTTAACATGCATCAGATAACACTAAAAATCATATAACACCAAGACTTGTGGAACCAGGTTTTAGTGTTATATGAGGTTTTACTGTATGTGACTTTTCAAGACTCTAAATTTGATACATATTTGGGACCAGCGTTTCTGGTGAATTCAAAGTAAAGTTTCAAAATGATGGAAACCTTCTATTAGTTTGTTGTGCAGGAGTGTCTTTCTGGAATAAAAAGAAGTTGGAACTGCAGATAAATCTATAAATAAAAACCTATAAATATTTAAAAAAAAAAGGAACTGCAGATCCAGAGGACAAGAGACCACAAAGTCTTCAGCTTTGGTAGTTCAATTATTTTTAGTCAAAAGGTTCCCTCCTTGCCCCCACATCCCATGAATCTCCTGTTTTTAACCAGTATCTCTAGTTGTCCACTCCTTCAACTAGTTCTGCTCTTCCAAAATTAAGGTTCTTCCAGATGAGGATTCATTCTGTGGCTCAATCACTCGCATCTTGCAGAGGAATCTCACATTGAGACCAATGTGTACTTCTGCTTTGATTTCCTGATCCTTCTTTCATCAATTTTTTGCATGTAAATTTTTTACTTTTGTGAAAAGAGATGGAAAGGTACAATTGACCGCACATGAGATGCCGTTAGTGCAGGGTTTCTCAAACTTGGCTCTCCATGTGTTCTTGGACTTCAATTCCCAGAAGCCCTGACCAGCAGGTGTGCTGCCTTGGGCTTCTGGGAATTGAAGTCCAAGAACACCTGGAGAGCAAAGTTGTGAGGAACCCTGCATTAGTGTCATTCTCCTCTGCCTTCTTGACTTGCTTTTGCAATAACATAACAGCCAGGTTGACCTACTAAAGTTCAGCACACATTGAGCAATGGGCTCTGTTTTTATTAAGTGTGTAATTCCCCCCCCCTCCCCTTAGTTTTCTGATAACATCTGGCCATATTTTCCCCAAAATTTCAGTTGCAGAATTGCTCTACTTCATTATAGGGCTGTATCATTCTTTCATTTAACTCTGTTCTAAACCTTTTAAAGTCGGGGGCCTGGTCACGCTCCCTCAGACAGCTTTGGGGGCCAGATGGCCATTTTGCCCTTCCTCCACCACATGGCACTTCCTGGTGTAGTGGAGGCAGGGGGGGGCACATGAAATGGTGCTGTGAGCTGCAGGTTGACAGTCTCTGATTTAACTGAACTTTTCCACTATTACTATTTATTTTTTAAAATAACACAGCTAAATAGGTGACTCAGCTCAACTTAAAAATTGGTGAAGACTACATACACAGGGCTTACTGCAGTAAGTGTTGTGGAAGTGTGTTGAGATGCAGAAGCTTCAGTGGTTTTGTAGTTCATTCCCCAAGTTAAAACCGCTCCCTTAAGGTTGCAGATGAGAGTTGTTAGAGCAGAGGTAGGCAACCTTTAGCCCACGGGTTGGATCCAGCTCGTGGGCCCAAATCTTCCAGCCCCATGCTCTTGTTCCCATCGCCACGCTGGAAGCACCTTAAACAGCTGTAAACGTGTCTGTAACTGTCGTAAATGTGTTTATGACAGTTGTGGACACATTTACAACAGCCATGGATGCATTTACTGTCTGAGCATGACACACACACACCACCGCCGCCCCCTGACTTTAAAAGGTTGGCAACCCTTGTGTTAGAGCAACAGGTGATGAAATCTTTGACTAGACACAAACCCACATGAATGTCCACCTGCAGCTTATAAGAGTAGAGCATTGATTTATTCATGTTAGGATTCCTTGATCTAGGACCACATCATTAGAGCGTTTTGAGCAAGGGAAGAAGTTGGAGATACTGGCAGGAACAGTTTTCTTGCCCCGCGTTTTGAAGGAATATTATTAACAGGTTGAGGTCTGCTAATGTATACTGTACTATTTATTTGAGCTTTAGCAGATTTTTCCAGTGAGCTTTGGAGGTGGTCTTCAGAGGATATCTGTTCAAAATCAAGTTGGTGTTTATCTTATACCGTACTAGTATAAAGCAATATGTTCCTAAGAGCATACAAAATAATAACTTAAATTGTGGAAGAAGTGGCCTCTGGATGTACCTAGCCCTTATCATGAAGGACATACGTCTTGAATTTCAGACTTTACTTAACCATATTTGCCGGCATATAAGATGCATCGGAGTAGAAGACACATCCAGTTATTACCAAAGTAGCCCACTATAGGCCACTATATACAGTACAAGACGCACTCAATTTTTCCAGTGTGTTTTAAGGAGGGGAAGTGGATTTTATACACCAGCAAATATGGTACTTAATTTCTCTCTCTCTCCCCCCTCCCCATTTATATCCTGCCCATCTAATTGTACGGTTACTTGGAGCAGTTAGCAAACACAACCATAAAATACATAGGAAAAGCAACCTCTCAAAGATAACTTATGAAATAGAACAATTCATATAAATAAAATAAAAGGACAGATAACAGTGCACATTAGACAGATTGATATGCATCAGACAGAGTGATGGCAGCTAAAACAAATTTCCACGGATGACAGTCTCACTCCAAGGAAACAAGTTCTCAAATATCTCTTTATATTGTTCAGCTTTTGGTAACTTGCAGAATACTTGCCCTCTTTGGCCAGATTATCCTGCTATGGTCATAGAATAGATCCTACTGCCAGTGACTCAACGCCGAGTGTCAGGCAACGGTTAACTAACCTGACAATCCTGAGGACCAACAGCCTTGAGTGCTGAAGTCTACAGGGAAGGTTGATGGTCCCCAAGTGGATTAAATCCCACTTGAATCCATCTTGATGGAAGGCAGCAACTTCAGCCTGAGGCTGAGGAGGACTTTCCGTGCCAAAAGGGCTCGGGACCAGAAAGTGACTTGCAGAACTGGTTCCATGGTATGGGGGTCATGGTGCGATGTGGAAGGCAGATGAAAGGCCACTGCAGTATATTCTCAAGACAGTCTTCATGGTATTGCATGATATTGCTCCCAGGACAATCTTCATGGCTGATCGCCATGAGTATCACCAATATTAGGATTCAGATACAACAGAACGAGTGTTCCGCAAAGTTGGGGCCACCATGGAAATGGATAGGTTTCTTATGCAGGTCTTTTGCGCGTCCCTCATGATAGGTACCCTAAGTCTTCCTGTCTGGAAGAACTGTGTTGTTCAATATGATTGATCCAGGAGAGGTGCTCCAGCATGTATCGAGTTCCTAAACTGTTTAGGGCAGTGATGGCGAACCTTTTAGAGACCGAGTGCCAAAACTGCAACCCCAAACCCACTTATTTACCGCAGAGTGCCAACACAGCAACAGGGGAGGAAGGAAATGCTCCCATTGGGCTGCTGCACAGGGGGGAGGGGCAAACTCTGTGCTGGGAGGAGGGAGGAAGCGCTCCCATTGGGCTGCTGGGTGGAGGGGTGGGGTGAACTCTGTGGTGAGGGAGGGAGGAAGTGTTCCCATTGGGCTGCTGGGCAGAGGGGTGGGGCGAACTCTGTGCAGGGGTGTCTGCATGGGTGGCCATAGAAAGGGCTCTGAGTGCCACTTCTGGCACGTGTGTCATAGGTTTGCCATCAGTGGTTTAGGGCTTTGTATGGTAATACCAGGACCTGGAATCAGTCACAGAAGGTTGCAGACAACCAGTACAAATGAGCTAGTATAGGAAGACCTGATGAAATCTTTGCAACCCCAACACCAGTCTTGCAGCTGTGTTGTGCAGCTGTCACAACTTCTGTACCTTCTTCATAGGTAGCCTGATATAGAAAGCATTGCAGTCACTGATTTTCGAGATTACCAGTGCATGAACCAGTATCCAAAGGAATTTCCTGTCCTGGCATGGGTGAGGCTCAGTGCTCTGCCTAAGATGGAAAAGGTTGGCCTAGCCATGACAGCTGTTTGCTTCTCCCCAGGGATAGCGCTAGGTCCACTGTAGGTAGTTACTTCTCACCTCTTCTCATTTGGGGCTTGGAGCAGCTGCCATCTCCTGGAAGTTACTCCCTTGCCACAAAGAAAAAATGGTCATGAAGGAGTAGCCTGAAAGCATTGGATTGTGGATAATGAAAGATTGTGTGTGAATAACATGTGAGAGGGGAAAAAAGGTTTTCAGAGAATCCAGGATGACTCATACTTTGAACGTGCTGATATGCAGCATCAGAGGTCTTTCTGATTCATAAAAGCACACTGGCAGGGGCTTCAAATGAATAAATTTATTCATTCCGTGTAGACTTTTTAATCTGCTCTTTCTAAAGAAAGAAAGAACATTCTTTACTTCCTCCATTGGTTGCTCCCCTACGGCAGAGGATTTAAGCCCTGGAAAAAAACAGTTCTCAGATCAGCATTCTGGTGAGGGTGGAATTTGGAGATTCAAGGGGGGGGGGGACGACAAGCTAATACAATAAGCATGGAATCATTAGTTTATTTAAGATATTTATATCTGGCCTTATATCACAAGATCCTAAGACAGAATACAACAAGGCAATTTAAAACAATTTTAAATAGTTGAAAAGATATAAGATTTTTTAAAATGAACAATTAAAAATATGTAATATATATTAAGTGCTTTAAAATCATTTAGAACCATACACATTATAAAAATCTCTGCAGCCTACTTAAACTCTAAATGCTGTAATAAACACCCTTGTTTTAACCTGGTGCTGGAATGAAATCATCTCAATACTAATTGATCCTCCAAGGAGTGTGTTCCACAATTGAGAAAGCCCCCCACTCTATGTACCTCTCTTAGTGATGAAACACAGAGGAGCCCCAACTGAAGCAATTTTAATGGCCAGGTAGGAATATCCTGTCCTGCCAACCTTCTAGTGATCAAGTTTAGCTTCTTAACCACTAAGCCACCACAGTCCCTTTGCAAAAATAGGTGGTATGTATAACCTCCAGCTCAAAAGCAGAGGGTGGAGAAGGGAAGAAGAGAACTTGTGTTTGGGGTTTGCATTTCCTTAATGTTATAACTCTTCCATGGGTAGCATGTGGTCACCATGTTTTCTTTTGTTTTCCTTGGCTTTCTCCAGTCAGAGGATCTTGGCGCCTGTGCCCACTTTGAGAACAGCCGGCAGAACCGCAACATGATGCCCAGCAACAGCTGTGTCTTCCCTACCTTCAACCTGCGGAAGCCTTCCTCAGAGACGGACATTGAGAACTGGGCCTCCAAACACTTCAACAAGCACACTCAGGGCCTCTTCCGACGCAAAGTCTCCATCGCCAACATGCTGGCTTGGAGCAGCGAATCCATCAAGAAGCCCATGATCATGACTTCAGACCGCAACGTGAAGAAGGAAGCCTGCGAGATCTTCAAGCTGATCCAGATGTACATGGGCGACCGCCGGGCCAAGACAGACCAACTCAATGTTGCACTGGAGATTGCCACCAAAGGGTGGAGCATGCAGGGCCTCCGGGACGAACTCTACATCCAGCTGTGTCGACAAACCACGGAGAACTTCCGCTACGACAGCCTGGCTCGGGGCTGGGAGCTCATGTCCATCTGCCTGGCCTTCTTTCCTCCTACCCCCAAGTTCCATTCATACCTAGAAGGATACATTTACAGGCACATGGATCCGGTAAATGACACCAAAGGTAAGAGCAAGAGTGGGAGACTCTTTGCCCCTTCTAAACCAGTAGCCCTTCCTGATTCGGCCATTTTTTGGTGTGTTGTTATTTTTGATTATTTTTAGTGTGTTGTTATTGTTGTTAATCCTCCCTGAGTCGCTCATGAATAGGGCAGTATATAAATAAATAAATAAAG
Organism: Furcifer pardalis; assembly: GCA_030440675.1. Classification (NCBI taxonomy): domain Eukaryota; kingdom Metazoa; phylum Chordata; class Lepidosauria; order Squamata; family Chamaeleonidae; genus Furcifer; species Furcifer pardalis. The sequence continues at coordinate 47,905,869 of CP126891.1, forward strand.
AAACAAACTTATCCGCAAAGCTGGCTGTCCCATTCCAGGTGAAACAGAGTCAGCTTTGGGTATTATCCCTGGCTTTCCCTTCTTAAGATGTAAAGAAATCCAGCATGAGATCTGAATCTGAAATGGATTTGCTGTCTTTGAGCTAGACCTGACCTCTCACATATACATATATACAAGGGGTTCCCAACCTAGGGCCCATGGACCGGACCTGGCCTGTGGCACCATAGCATGTGGCCCGCTGCTGCATCCAGAAGTGGACATGTTTGCTTCAGCTGTAAATGTGTTAGTGGCTGTTGTAAATGCGGAAGGAGGAACATTTACTTCTGCTTCCGGGGGCGTGGTCTGGCTTGCTCAGCTATCTGGGGGGGCGAGGTCAGGCCCACAGTGTATAAAGATTGGGAACTCCTGATATATACATATTCCATTATGCTTATCACCATTTTAGCTTCCCCCCTTTCACTTTCCACTCATTTATTGCTCAGATAATGCAGTGCTAAATAGAGAAGTAGTCTGCAAACTTGGCTCTCCAGATGCTCTTGGACTTCATTTCCCAGAAGCCCTGATCAGCAGGATGGCTGACTTTGGTTTCTGGTAATTGAAGTCCAAGAACATCTGGAGAGCCAAGTTTGCAGATCCCTGCGATTGAGTAACTTTCTTGCCTGGTATAATATGGTTCTTGGGTTTCCTCTTCATTTTTAGTCCTGTGTTTCTTCCTCTGCTCTCTGTCCCCCCCCCCCCGACTTTGCAGACTGGACCTGTTCCACAGGCGTTTTCGCTCAAGGCAATTCTAACATCTCACTCCTCAATCTAGTCTGTTGCCCTCCTACAATTTCATCTGAAGAATATCTGCCCTTCCAGATGCTCAATTACAGTTTCCATCAACCTTCCCCATGGAGTGTGCTGGCTAGGGTTTGATGGGAGTTATAAACAAGTATCCGGAGAGCCTTCCCTGCTTTAAATTGGGGATTCTCAACCTGCGACCTACCGGCCAGATGCAGCCTGTGGCACCATTTCATGTGGGGGCCGCCACCGCCTCCACCAAACCCCCCCGGCCTTAAAAAGGTTGAGGACTCCTGCTCTAAATAAAGGAAAAATCAAGTCAAAACAGCTGTTTGTGGTCTACCCAAACTTCAACTGAGCTGCTACAGCCCTTCCGTTCCTTTCCATTTTTTAAGACCGTAACCATTTCTTCGAGGGTTTGTCTATTTTTTGGACTCTCCACGAAGTCTTAGACAATAATAGAATGTGGCTTGTTTGAGCCACATGGTTTGTTAATAGTTTTGTTAAATCTTGCATCTGGCAAACAGTTCCTTTGGCTCTGCTGTTGCTTGAATTGGTTGGAACACAATTTGTGTTGCTTGCTTTAGACTAGGTCGCTCTTGCTCAGACGCCAGTTGCGTCTGACTTGGGGTGGGTGGGTGCTCATCTCCGTTTACAGCCAAAGACTCAGTGCTGTTTTCATGTGCAGACAGTTCCATGGCCATGTGGTAGGCATGACTAGATGACACAGCTCTAGGAACACTATTACTTTTCCTGCTGAAGTGGTCCCTATTTATCTACTTGCAATGTCTTGCTTTCGAACTGCTAGGTAGTCAGGAGCTGAGACAGATGATGGGAGTTCACCCCTTCATCACACATCACTCAGGTCTCAAACTGTTGACCTACTGATCTTCCAGTCATGAAGTTCGGTGTCTTAACCACTAAATCACCATAAAGGTTTCCTTTGCTTGAAAGCCAGTCGTATCCGACTCTAGAATTCAGTGCTCATCTCTGTTTCAAAGCCAAAGAGCCAGTGCTGTCTGCGTCTGCAGATGTTTCTGTGGCCATGTGGCAGGCATGACTAGACACTGTAGTGCACGGAATGCTTTTACCTTCCCACCGAAGTGGTCCCTATTTATCTACTTGCAATTTCTTGCTTTTGAACTGCTAGGTTGGCAGCCCTTTGCTTTAGACTACCCTTTTCAACTGAACACATTTATTTGGGTCTTCTGGGAATTGTAATCTAACTATTTTGGAGACAAACAGATAGGTGAACTCTGGTTTAGACATGACATAGAACCTTGATGGCGAACCTTGGCACCTTGTTAATCCACACGAATGGGTTTACTGCCATTCATCCATACAGGAACGTTTTACTTCCACTTCCAGGAGTGACGAGGGCAGCATGAATCGCAGTAAACCCATTCGAGTGAATTCATGGGGGCTTGGGTTTCTGGGAATTGAAGTCCAAGAACATCTGGAGTGCCAAGGTTCACCATCACGGACATAGGACATGAGTGCAATGGTTCAACTTTGAGGTGCTGCTAGTCAGTTGACGTGTATCTGCTGTATGTGGGGCTTCTGCTTCTCGAGAGCAAGGGTTGTTATTGGTCACTTAGACACTAATTCTAACCTGTGGTCTTTTGAGATTGGATGTGGAGCAGCCAAAGAGCCTGCGCATACACATATCATCCCAGAGAGGCTCCCAAAGTGCTTACAGCACATAAAAACCCAGTAGAAAACCCAAGACGACATAAGAGCAGTGTTTAATTAAAAACCAACCCATTGGTGTGTGTGTGTGTGGGGGGGAAACAAAGTGAAGAAAATCCACTGAGTTAGAAGATGTTGCTGTAAGGATGTTGGGGGCTTTACTCCCTTGTGCTGAAGAAGTGGCACAAGTTTTCTGTGCTTGTCTAGGATGGCAGAAAGGAAGGCCTGGGCGTTGGGGGTTTGTTTGGAAAATGCAGGCAAGTTCCCTGGCATTCCAGGCTGGTGCTGTTTCCCTATGACAGGGATGGTGAACCTTTTAGAGACCAAGTGCCCAAACTCAACAGGCTGCCGTCCGCACTGCACCCTCTTGCCGCATGTGAGCCGCCCTCCTTACCTCAGACAGGGGAGGGAGGAAGCTGCTGGGCATCGGGGTGGGGCGTAGTGAACTCTGTGCTGAGGGGAGGGAGGGAGGGAGGAAGTGCTCCCATTGGGCTGCTAGACACAGGGGCGGGGCGAACTCTGTGCTGGGGCAACAGTGGACACAACCACAGAGAGGACTCTTGAGTACCCCCTCTGGCACACATGCCATAGGTTCACCACCACTGCTTTGTGAGCTGTGGTGGGAAATGCCCTCTCCTTGGCTGTGCCACCAAGCGCCAGCCTGGCACCACACAACATATCGGTGAAGGCACACCTATCCCTCTGAGATGGGCTGAGTGGCTCTTTTTCCAGGATCTTTTTAACCGTGGCTTGTGCCGAAGGATTTCCAGTGGTGGGAATTCCAACATTGAGAGGGCCTTGGATGTCGAGGCATGCCTGCCACATGTCCACGGAAACGTCTGCAGATGCAGACAGTGCTGGTTTTTTGGTTGTAAACAGAGATGAGTACTGAACCCTAGAGTTGGATACGACAGGCTTTTGAGCAAGGGCAATCTATTACCTTTACCTGGAAGAACCCACCAAAAAGGAAAGCCAAGGCCAAAGGTAGTTAAGCACCCCACCGTTTCTTCACCCTTTCAGCAATTTTAGAAGTGACTTGAATGAGGGACTGCAGGGAATTTCTTATCAAATTCGCAGATGACATAAAACTGGGTGGAATAGGTAAAACCTTCGAAGACTGGAGCAGAATTCAGAAGGATATAAATAGTCTTGAACACCAGGCTGAAACTGACAAAATGAAACTGAACAGGGCTGGGCTGGATTGCCTCACAAAGACCCCTTCTTCCGACTCAGTTATCCTATGATTCTACTGGCAGGTTAGCAATGGCAGCTATTTCACCCATGCTCGGACTAAGTGCTTCATGTTCCTGTAAATGCCAGCTGCAGTGTGGCAGCCCTTGAATTCTCCCCTGCCCCCTCCACTTCCTCCTACTCCAGCTATTGTGGCCCAGCCTTGCCATTAAAGTTGGTAATTGGTTATTCTATGCATTGTTAACACATACGACTGTTATTCTCTAAGTCATTAAACATCAAATTGCATACTGACTCTTTACTGAAGCACTCCACCCCCCTCTACATTAATGTTCACTGCCTGATGAGCAGGAGAAACAAAATGATTACACTAATGAGTGTGAAAAGACCTTCCTTTGTTGCATTTTCTTACCTCCCTACCTAGTCCTCAAAGTCTCCATATGGTATAATCAGGAGTTGAAATGATTTCTGACCTTGGAGAAGACAGAAAAGAAAACCTTGGAGAAAACAAATTTCTTCCCAATCTGTCTCAGACCGTACCTTTTTATACGTCTTCCCTTTGACATAAACTACTAATGGCAAGTCTAGTGTCCTTATATACTTTTAGGAGGAATAATTCTTGTCTGGCCACGTTATCCTGCTGTGGTAATAGAGTAGACTATATTGCCAGCCACTCAACGCCGAGTGTCAAGTGGCGGTTAACTAACCTGACCACCCTGAAGACTAACAGCTTTGGTGAAGTCCACAGGGAAGGGTGATGGTCCCCAAGTGGATTAAACCCTGCTTGAATCCATCCTGATAGAGGGGAGCAACTTAATCAATACTGGCCTGGGGCCGATGAGGACTTTACATGCCAAAAGGACTCTGGAGAGTGGCAATTGTTCAGAGGAAATGTCTTTAGTCTATTTGCAAAGACCTTGGACTAAAAGAAATAAAGCCAACCGACTAGCTTTATAGTTATTGGTATAAAACAGAGCCTGAAATGTCTTGCCAGGTGATAGTTCTATTAGGCCAAGTCAAAAGGGCCTTAAGTATGGTAAAGGTAATGGTCACCTTTGCTCAAAAGCCAGTTGTATCCGACTCTAGGGTGCAGTGCTCATCTCTGTTTATAGCCAAAGAGCCAGTGCTGCCTGTGTCTGCAAACATTTCCATGGCCATGTGGCAGGCATGACTAGGGTTGGGTGGATCTTCCAGACTCCTGTAGTTTTAAAGGAAACATCCTACGACATGTCCAAGTGTGTGCCTGCGTCCCCCACCCCACAGTGTCTCTTATCTCTAGGTCTTTCGATTTTGCAGTGCAGAGAACACACAAGAGAACAGAGCCTCTTGGGATATACTCTTAAGGATAAGTGAGCAAGGATTTTTTCATAACACAGGAGTAACACACACACACACACACACACACACACACACACACACACACACACACACACACACACAAATTTTTTCATAACACAGGAGTAACACACACACACACACACACACACAGACACACACACACAGACACACACACACACACACACACACACACACACACACACACACACACACACACACACTTTCTGAAGGGCTGGTTGCACTGTGACTTTTTATCCTTTCCAGTTTATTTTTGCACGAGGGATACAGAGTGTGGCTGCCTCTCTTTTTGAGAAAGATCTGAGACAAGAGTCTGACGCAGTGCAGTGTCCGTAATAATGGAGGTCTCAACTCCATTTATAGTACAGCCAACGTGCCAGCACTGTCTGTGTCCATAGACGTTTCCATGGTCATATGGCAGGCATGACTAGACACTGTAGCACACGGAACACTGTTTACCTTTCCCACTGAAGTGGTCCCTATTTATCCACTTGCAATTTCTTGCTTTCGAACTGCTAGGTTGGCAGGAGCCAAAGGTCTTTAGGGAGGTGCAAGTTCAGGGACCGTTTTGGCAGGATGACGCAGTTATTACCAGGAGGGGAATCAAAAAGAAATAGGCATCGGCCAAGGAAATGGTGGAAAGCAATCCTGGACACTTTAGTAGGACTTTCAAAAATTTCCAACACTGTATCATATCAAAAGAATTTTTTAAAATTCCAGGAATAATTTCAGTCCAAATTAATATATATATCTGAATGATTTAACTAATTTATTTATTACATTTATATACCGCCCATCTGGTTAATATACCACTCAGGGCAGTTTACAGCTAAAAGTAATACAAAATAGCAAATGAAATAATACCGACTAATATCAACAAATGTATGAATTTAAACAGACTAATTAAAAGTTAAAATATTATTTCCCAACTCCATTTACTGCTGTTAAGAAGTCATGTATCTTTAGAGACACAAATCCAGTTTAAGAATTGTAATTTTTTTCTGGTGACATTTACTAGACTGAATACTAGGAGAGATGGAAGGATTAATCTTAATAATTTATATAGCAGGGAAACTCATACAGTTACATTGTTTCAAAATAGAGAATTGGAATTTATAATCCCTGTTCTCTTTATGCTATAAAGCAGTTTAAATTAAACTATAATCACATGGGATTATTGGGTTGTGAGGTTTGGCCTCACAACCAAATATAAGCCAAAACTGGTAAATTATTTAAAATGTGATTTATATTTTTTTAAATAAATGATTGATTTTTATACACAGTTTAAGTGAGATCATTGATGGACAATATAACGTATAATATGTAATGCAATCTATTAACTGCTCAGTGTCGCGGTGGCTTAGTGGTTAAGACACTGAGCTTGTCAACTGGAAGGTGGGCAGGTCATAGTTTGAGACCTGAGTGCTGCATGATGGAGTGAGTGCCCATCTCTGTCCCAGCTCCTGCCAACCTAACAGTTTAAAAGCAAGTAATTGCAAGTAGATAAATTGGTACAGCTTCATTAGGAAGGTAACAGTGTTCCGTGTGATAGGGTGTTTAGTCATATCTGCCATATAACCATGCAAATGTCTATAGACACAGGTGGTGCTGGCTCTTTGGCTGTAAATGGAGATGAGCACTGAACCTTAGAGTTAGATGCAACTGGCTTTTGAGAAAGGGAGGCCTCCGTTATAGGAACCCAAGAGGTGGACTTCTGCTGTGTCAGACTCTTGGGTTAGTCACTGATGAGCAGCTATGGTTATTCCAAGGCTTGAGGTAGGATCCTTTCCTCGCCCTGGCTGAAGATCTTATAGCAGTTTTGGTGTGTACAGCAGGGGTCCTTCTGCTGGGCTCTTTCCGTTCCAGCAACTCCTGGGGATTGTCTGTAGCACTTGACTGGCTCTGATCTTTCCCCCAATAGAAAGGCAGCCACAGTCTGTATCCCTAGTGCAAAAATAATTTGGAAAGGATAAAAAGTCACAGTGCAACCAGCCCTCCAGGAAGTGTGTGTGTGTGTGTGTGTGTGTGTGTGTGTGTGTGTGTGTGTGTGTGTGTGTGTGTGTGTGTGTGTGTGACTCCTGTGTTATGAAAAAAAATCCTTGCTAACTCATCCCTAAGTGTAGATTCCAAGAGGCTCTGGTCTACTGTCTGTTCTCTGAGCTGCAAAACGGAAAGACCTGTGGCCATGATTTTTATTTATTTATTTAGATTTATTAACCTGCCCCAATCAGGTGAACCTGACTCTAGGCGGCTTACAAAAAAGAAAAAGATCACACATGAGTGCAAAACAAACTAAACAATCCCACTATACCCCTACAAATTCAGACATTAAAACCTTAAGGTTCAAAATTAATTTAAAAAAAATTAAACTATAAATTTACAAAATACTACCCAACATGGGACCCCATATTACTGGAGCCCCACACCTGCCCTGCCAGCCAGGTTTTTAGGCCCTTCCGAAAGGGCAGGAGCTCTGTCTGTAGACGTAACTCAGTTGGCAGGAGGTTCCAAGGGGCCGGGGCGGCCACGGAGAAGGCCCTCCTTCTGGTGCTAGAGAGATGCGCCTCTCTAGCCGATGGAATGATAAGAGAGCCTCTCCAATCCGCCCTGGTGGGACGGACAGATGTCCTTGGGGTGACATGGTCTCTTAAGTATCCTTGCCCACTACCATGTAGGGCTTTAAAGGTAATGACCAGCACCTTGAATTGCACCCGGAGACATACTGGCAACCAGTGCAGCTCCTGAAGTAGTGGTGAGGCACGAGCATAACGCCCGCACCCCATCACTACCTGAGCAGCTGCATTCTGGACCAGCTGCAGCCTCCGAATGGTCACCAAGGGCAGCCCCATGTAGAGCGCATTACAGTAATCAAGTATGGAGGTGACCAAAGCATGTGTGATCATGATGGCGAACCTTGGCATGCCAGCTGTTCTTGGACTTCAGTTCCCAAAAGCCCATGTCTCTGTGAATCCACAGGAATGTGTATGTGCAGTAAACCCATTTGTGTGGATTCACAGAGACTTGGGCTTCTGGGAATGGAAGTCCAAGAACACGGGCAGTAAACCCATTCATGTGGATTCACAGAGACTTAGAGTTCTGGGAATTGAGGTCCAAGAACATGCACAGTAAACCCATTTGTGTGGATTCACAGAGACTTTGGCTTTTGGGAAATGAAATCCAAGAACACACGTAGCAAATCCATTCGTGTGGAGTCACAGAGACTTGGGCTTCTGGGAGTTGAAGCCCAACAACCAAAGTGCTAAGGTTCACCATCATGGACCTTGGGCTAAGAGACTATGTGGAATAGAGGACACAGGCACACACTTGTACATGTCCTATGATGTTTCCTCTACAATTGCAGAAGTCTGGAAGATCTGCCTAACCTTAAAAAGAGAGTTTCAGGTCCCCCTGGATGTGTATTCAAAAGAGGCCGCTCCTTTCTTCAATTTTTTTCCAGAACCTGCTGGACTCTAGCCAAGGTCATACAGAAAAGTTTCCCAGATAAAGTTGGTGTGGATGATCCTTTGGAGACCTCCTATGGGACTGCGGTGGCTTAGTGGTTAAGACGCTGAACTTGATGACTGTAAGGTCAGCAGGTCAGCAGTTTGAGACCCGAGTACTGCACAACGGAGTGAGCTCCTGTCTCTGTCCCACCTCCTGCCAAACTAGCAGTTCAAATGCAAGAAATTGCAAGTATATAAATAGGTACCACTTCAATGAGAAGGTAAACAGCATTCTGTGCACTCCAATGTCTAGTCATGGCTGCTACATGTCCATGGAAACATCTGCAGATCCAGACGGTCCTAGTTCTTTGGCTATAAACGGAGATGAGCACTGAACCCTAGAATTGGATTGGCTTTTGAGCAAGGACATCCCACGAGAGGACCAGAAGGTGGACGTCATCAAACTTTTCTTTGCTTGTTCAGTGCTTCCCATCCTGGCATGTCTTTTTTAAGGCTGCAAAGGGCACAACAGAAAATGCCTTGTTCTGCTTCTGGGGTTGGTTGTTTCTTTGGTCTCCTCTGGACTGGGCTATGGGTGACACATCACACCCTCTGTCCTTCATCCTTGCCTCTTTGTGAGGCCAGGGTTAGGGCTGGCGAGAGCAAGAGTGAGTAAGAAGCCCTCCCTTTAGCCAAGTACCTTTGGATGAACCACCGGGGATCCTGTCCTGTCCCTCCTATTCTCCATCCTCTCCTCTTCATCCATACTGGAAACTTAGTCTTGATTTAAAGCAGGGGTGCCTAAACCTTTCAGCATGCGGGCCAGTCACGTGGTTCAGCGGGCCGGTCATGTGGTTCCTCCCACCAGAAGCAAAATGCACCTTGCAATCTGTTTTGTAACAGGATGAGATAGATGTTAAGCCACCATTTTCATGCTTAAAGCAAGAGCAGTAATCAGATGCCTTTCTGTACTTGACTCCACCACATGACCCTGATCCAGCCAAGCCATCCAGTTATTAGATTTGAGAAGGATACCAAGATTCATTTAGTCCAGTTCTTTCTTTATGCAGGAATGATCACAGAGCCTTGCCCAAAAGCCATTTTAACCATCACAGCTTGCCCTAGAGCTGGCTGGTTGGCTCGGTAAATTGTGCCTCTGGTTGCAGAGCCAGAGGTTGGAAGTTCAATCCCCTCGCTGTGTCTTCTGGGAATAAAGCCAGCCCAGGGTACCAGAGTCTTCAAGCCAGCATGACCCTTTTGGAATTGCTCCTCTTTAAAATTGTAACTTCTTTCCGTGTCGTAGGGCCTAGGGCAGGGGATCTTAGCCTTGGACCCTCAGATATTCTTGGACGTCAATTCCCAGAAGCCCTGAGCAATAGGTGTGCTTACTTGGGTTTCTGGGAATTGAAGTCCAAGAACACCTGGGGACCCAAGGTTGAGAAACCCTGTCCTAGGGGATTCTGGGAGCTGTAGTTCCTAGAAAGGGTTCTTTCCAAGCTCTGCTGTTGCCAGTTTGAGGAGACAAGATGAATGCTTCCATCTTTCCTAGGCACGGTCCCTTGCTCTCGGCTCATACTTGTCCTTCCTTCAGAATTTCCTGATGGAAATAAGGATGTGTAGACCGTTTCTGCCAAGGCTACCTTGGGAACATGCATTGCTCGTAACTAGCCCCTGATGACTGCACTGAAGCCATAAATGCATGTAATTGCCTCTTCTTAGAGAATAGTTATTACCCCTGTTGGTTGGCATGATTGCAGCCTTTAATTAGGCAGCCTTGTCCCTTGAATTGCCAAGCATTCAGGGGGTATTGGCAGTGGGGGTGAAAACTCTGAGCAATGGCTGGACACTCCGATAGCCTAGCAACAACACAGTCCAAGGGAGAAAGGTTGGAGGCATGGAGCGGCCAGATCTCATAGCACACTCTCAGAGATTCACCCTTTCCCTGCTTCCTGTTGTATAAAACCCCTGACACAACATGGTCACCAAATGCAGCACTTGGCAGCTGGATGGCCAGTTGGCTACTACTGCTGGCCTCCAGGCACACAGGGCATGGAGAGGTGTCTTGTTAGCCCATTGCATAGAATACGATGAGACAGTCTAGCCCCGTGATGGTGAACCTTGGCACTCCACGTGTTCTTGGACTTCCATTCCCAGAAGCCCAAGTCTCTGTGGATCCACACGAATAGGTTTACTGCATGTACGCTTCTGGGAATTGAAGTCCAAGAACACCTGGCGTGCCAGTAAACCAATTTGTGGATTCACAGAGACTTGGGCTTCTGGAAATTGAAGTTCAAGAATACTTGGAGTTGGAGTAAACCCATTCGTCTGGATTCACGCATGACCATATAGCAGTGATGATGAATCTTGGCACCCCAGGTGTTCTTGGACTTCAATTACCAGAAGCCCAAGTCAGCACTCCTGTTGATCAGGGCTTCTGGGAATTGAAGTTCCATAACACCTGGAGTGCCAAGGTTGGCCATCACTGGTCTAGTCCCTGCAGCAACATGGTCACCAAAGATCACCTATCATCTGGATGGGCTGCTATTTTTTCCTCTCTTCCTGGTGGTGTTAATTTCTCAAGGGTGGATGGAACCTGAAACAAAACAAAGCAGTCTTCGGCCTCCTTTTCACTCCGTCTTCCTGCCATCTCCCTCTCCCATCTACTTTCGTACTTCTGTTTTTGTTGGTGCCCAGCATGGAGAAAGAGTTTACAGTGGCAGTGAGCAGTGACTTCCCCCAGTCGATCTCTTACCATTTGGGATGGACTTGGATCCACCACAAACCAGTCATCTCCATCATTCTTGGAGGCTCATGATATGGGTGGAACCAATCCATAGAAATTAACCAAGGCTCAGCCTCCTGTAACAGGAAGTTCGATTTAGTTGTGAAAAAATTAGGCTGCAAGCCAAGCTTAAGTGTGACTGATTTCATCTGCAAATGTTCCTCATAGCAAACACAACTCATTGTTGGCTGTGGCATGTTTTAATCATGCTGAGACAATCAGTTGGAGAATCCTATTGTTTTCTTTGCTCCTACCCACAAACAGCCCATATTTCAGAGCATGCTGTAGTGCTGAGCATGGCTAGGGAGAAACCTCAACATCTGGAACAGCCTGCTGTCTAAAACCGTGCCCTTGCAAATGAGTTGAGCAAGTGCGCACAATCGTACCGCAGGGTGTAGTTGCTGTGATATCACAAACTCCTGGCCATGTTGCTCAGCTAAGTAGAAATGTGGCAGCAAGAGAAATGAGTGAATCATTATCAGAATGGAAGAAGGGAACTAAACATTTCTTCCTCACAGGGTGGGGAGGGGAGTGGTTTCACAGGTGCGCGTCATCATGCTCAGGCATTTCTCCTTGCATTGGTCTATCTAGCTCACATCAGACAAATTGTTTCTTGTACATCCATGCTGGATTTCTCTCTGCAAGCCTCACTTGGGAGGAATTAATATTGTACAGTTTCCCGTTCCTACCGTTTCACAAGACCTGCCTCAAGCTACAGCTGGCCTCTTCCAGCCAGTACTTTGATGTGAATCTATCTGTCCTCTTATGGCGACAGGTTGGAAGTGGTTCATTTTACCCCCAAACAAAGCAGAGCCCTGGTTTAGCACCTCTCCTTCAATGGCATGAAGTGTTCCCTACTAGCCCCAGATGCTGCAATAGGGAGGTTGCTTTTTCTTCTTCTTAGTGTGCAGAAAATGCCACCTTGACTGAAAGCTCACTGGCAGGTTTTCCCTCTTCCCATATTTTGTTTAAATTCACAATGGATTCCCCTTTTAGGTAGAGACTGTTTATTGCAATAGGGACCCCTCCGGAACTGGCTTTCAGTTGGGTTGGTGGAAAATCATGGAGATTTGTGTGAAACCTCTTGAAAAATATATGTGCAGGAATGAAAGTTTATATATGTATTATAGGTAACACTGCACATATTTCTACATGCATACATGTCTGTACGCGCGCACAAGCACACCCTTTTGTGTAGTAGTTCCTGTCCATGTAGCATGCTGGTTTCACTGTCCCCTTTATGACATACCTGGCCTAGACTTGGGGGGAAGTACATTTTCCTACTTTCCTTAATTTAAAGGAGGACCACCAGAGGTTATTGAGCAGCAACACTCAGCGTTCCTTGACCCTGTCTGGGGCTGATGGGATCTATAGTCCCAAGAGGCTGCCTAGGGTCTGTCCTGCCTTTGAATGCCATAGCTTCTCAACCACAATTGAGGTTGCAGCCTTGCTGTGATCAAGACCTTCTTGTATGATTTTTCCCCAAAGTGAAGGCACTGATTGCTTTTGTTTTATTAGTGTTTCCCCTTTTTGGTTTCATTTTATTTTATGTTTGAAACTTGTATTTCCCTCTCTTTGTGTTCCCTTCTGTTGTCCTCATCGTTTTGTTTGTTTCCCAGTTACTCAGCACATTAAAGAACTCCTGGACAGGAACACTAAGAAGAAGTCCAAATTGAGAAAGAAATCCAAGCCTTATCTTGAAGATTGCGATGGTAGGGAGTCACAGCCGAGCACTCACTTAGCACCTTCCTCTCCTTAGACGTAGATGCTGACTCTGCTTTCCCCTTTTCAGCAGCTTTTTAGCCTCCACTCGGTCTCTTCTTAACATCAGCTTCACGCTTCTCCCTCCTCCTTTTTAACCACTTATTTCGGGTCCTGCCTTTCTTTGTTGGCTCTGAATTGTTGACCCTTGTCAATCATGCATCTTCCTCCAGCAGGTGTGGTGGCCTCGAGTGGACCTTCAGGTGGGTTTTGTTTGGGACCCAATATGTGTGTTGGGGACTAGGCTGCTTCACACAAACACCCAAGGGCATTGGCAGCAATGTAGGCAACATGGAGGCAGGAGTGGCCGTTCCCCCGCCCTGGAAGATGATGGGCACCTGTATTCTCTTGACTAGTCTGCATTATTTGAACGGGGCTGGTAGAAGCTTGTTGACATATGACATGATTGTAATGTATTTTGTTTCGGAAGAGTATCTTACCCCACATGCCTTGCCCATGAGTGACTGGTGTCCTAACTTTATCTGAGTTCTGTGGATCTCATAGCTAAAAGTTGCCTATTGTTCTTATCAGTACTAGTACTTCTGTTCAATACAGTGGCTCCCAATGTGGGACCCTCTAATTCCCAGAAGCCCAAGTCAGTCCATTGGCTGATCAGTGCTTTGGGGAATTGACTTAGGCTTCTGGGAATTGACGTCCAAAAACCAAAGATTGGGAAACACTGGTTTAATGCTTTCTTCAGTTCATGCACATTTTTCAGCATTGCTTATGAAAAATCCTGTGAAGTTGACGATTTGTATCTGTTGTATAGATGGGGAAGATCTGGGGGGGGGGGGGGGCTTGCTTCGGCTGCCTCATGAGATGGTGGCCGAGGTCAGGTTTACACCAAAGGAAGCTCAGGAGCAGGAGACAAGAATCAGCATTCATCCCCCTTCCTCTAGGTCCGTGATGGTGAACCTTGGCACTCCACGTGTTCTTGGACTTCCAATTCCCGGAAGCCCAAGTCTCTATAAATTCACACGAATGGGTTTACTGCACAAATGCACAGTAGACCCATTCGTGTGGATTCACAGAGACTTGGGCTTCTGGGAATTAAAGTTCAAGAACAGCTGAAGTGCCAAGGTTTGCCATCACGGACCTAGGTAGATATTTATGGTTCTATCGTTCCTGACTGGTACCATCTTGTAATTGATTTGTCTTCTTGTACACACTGATCTCCTACCTTTAGAGAGACCGTTATGGTGGCATCCATCATCGAGTTCTGTGGCTGGAAGCTGAACTGGCAGATAATGTAGCGTGGCTTCTTCCACCTCAGTTTTACAGCAGTCAAGAGAGATGGCACTACTTTGTCATTTCCTCTGATTAACCAGGGCTCTGCTTTTGCTCCAGTTAGAGAGAGAAGCGGTTGAGTCGGAGAATCGACTTCTTCACAAAAAGAGCTCCCTACTGATGCCACAAGGACAACAACCCCTTGTCAGAGAGGGTTTTCCACCTCTATCTGCAGCTTCATTGAAATGCTGTGGAGAAACCCCAGAGGGTTGCAGCTCAGAAGGTTGAGATTCTCGCTGCTCGCATTGAAGGTGCAAGCAATGTGCTCACCACCATGTGCCACAATGCCTCCTGCCAGCCTGCCCTGTGGCTTTGTTGCACCTGTTTGAACAAGACTCCATAATTTATTTAGACATGCACGTTAGGAGGAGTGAACTGTGGTGTAATTAACCAGCTCCGGTTAATGGGACTTGCAGGTGTTCAACCTGATTTAGCGCAGCCTCTGTCTGCCTATGCAAAACACCTGTACACTGAACAGTGGGCCAGAAGCAAAATGAAGATAACCTTAGAAATGTTCTTTCTTTCTGTTCTGGCTTTCTTCAGCACAATTTTAGAGTATTGATGGAACGGTTTGCACAAGCCTCTCCAACTTTATTAAACTGAATGGAATGTGTGCATCTTAATTCCTGGTGCTACAAAAGAAAGGCATCTGTCTGTTCTGTTGAATAGACAAGGATTTCATGAAGTGTTTGTGTAGGGCCCATCTGGTTCTCCACGTTTTTATATAGCTGAAAAGTGGCACCAGCGGTCATTCTGGGTGAAAGTGTCTTTTGACTAAACTTTTCTGTGACCTGGAAATGGACTTCAGTCAGGAAAACGTAGAGCTGCTTTTGTTACCGAGAAGAATGCATCATTTTCATGTTTCATTTGTGTGAAATGTGCCACGTTTTAAAACCAGGTCCAAAAGAATGGTGCCTGCACTTTGGGTAGATCTTTCTGTGAGTTTGGATGTATGGAGAAAAGTATCACCCCTTAAGGGTGAAACAGTAAAGGACCTGAATGTGTCACTGGTGAATCTCAAAAATGCTAAATAAAAACACTAAATAGTGGCCACAGGAGGCAGTAGAGGAGAAAATGGACTGAGAACATGCCGTGGGAAGAGCATTTCTGCCTATTTTTGGAATCTGATTACAGTATTTCGTTCTTAGTCTGGTCAAGGTCTCCCTTGCTGGAAAGCCAGTCGTGTCTGACCCTAGGGTTCAGTGCTCATCTCTGTTTATAGCCAAAGAGCCAGCACTGTCTGCGCTTGCAGACATTTTGGTGGACCTGTGGCGGGCATAACTAGACACCAGAGGGCACGGAATGCTGTTACCTTTCCCAGTGAAGTGGTCCCTATTTATCTACTGGCAATTTCTTCCTTTTGAACTGCTAGGTTGGCAGGAGCTGGGACAGAAACAGGAACTCACTCTGTCATGCAGCACTCGAGTCTTGAACTGCTGACCTGCCAACCTTCTAGTCAAGGTCAGCATCTTAACCACTGCAGTCTTTCCTAGTTAAAGTTCAAGGTCGCCCTTTCTCGAAAGCCAGTCATATCCGACTCTAAGATTCAGTGCTCATCTCCGTTTACAGCCAAAGAGCCAGCGCTGCGGACAGCTGGGGGAAAAGCATGAGAGAGAGCAGGCTAATGGGACTTGCAGCTGTACAGCCTAATTTAGAACAGCCTCTTAAAAAACATGAGAAAAGAGGAGTGGTCTCTTTAAAACTGTCTCTTTTGCTAAATGGCATTCAAAGTAGTAAAAATCAGTCAAAAGCAGTTTAAGTAGAATAAATGCATTTTACTCACAGTTCCATTGTTCAGCTACAGTTTTTTAAAAATAAAGAAAAACATTCACTGTGTAGAACAGACATGCTTCCATTAAGCCACAGGATATATAGATGATAAGAAAGAGAGAGAGAGAGAGAGAGAGAGAGAGATTTATGTTGCCTACTTGTCTGGATCTATGTTGACACGCAACAAACAAACAAAGACCAATGAAGGATGCAAGTAGCAAACAACAAGAGGAGGGACAGGTGTTTGTGGGTTTGCCTCAAGAACCAGAGGCAGGAAAATAGCACTCTGCTAATTGTCTAGTGGCAGGAGACAGACACCACCTATGTTCATTGGTAGAAAGCATGTGAGATTGCTGCATTTCCTACCTCTGCCCTGGCCTGCAGCAGGTGGGCAGTGATACCAGGTTAAAGAATGGGATGGCTTGGTGAGCTAGGCTCACAGTGGCTCCAGTTACTGTCCATAACAGTGGGAAGAATGCTTGAGTTTCCATGGAAGAAAGGGCCAAGGATTGCAGCTGTTCTCACTGTTCCCATGTGAGAAAAGTTGCAGCAAAATGCCAAAGAGTCTTGGGTCACCTTTAAGGCAAACATATTTATTATAGCATGAGTACTTGTAGATTAAATGGCCAGCACTCATCATAATTCTTGCCATCTTCTGCACCCAGTTTCACTCTGACCCTGCTCTCAGAAACACTCAGATTCTACTCTGTGCATCTGAGGAAATGAATTACTTCCACAAAAACTCCTTTTGGAATCAATCCATTAGTCTTAAAAAACACCCCAGGACTTCTTGTTGTTCTGTTGTTTTCATGTTTGATCCTGGGAATGTTGTAATAAATCTTGAGGAGTCAAAGTAGAGGATGAGCAGAAGGTGGTGATGATGGATTACAGAGGCCTGTGAAACAGAGATGGGTGCAAGCCAGAGACACTGGTGGTTATCCGTCTTGTCCTGGAAAGCAATCATGGCTCTTGCAGTCCAAGTTTGTCCTAACAGCTTCCCTCTTTCTCTCCTATACTCCGTTGTCACCCCTGTTTGCAGAAATGCAACCTGTTCCTTTTTTGGCTATTTTTAGACTTCTCCCCCACAAATAGAATCCAGCAGAAATTGCTGACCACCTTGTCCAATGCAAGTGATTGCGGGGGGAGGATGATAGCTGCTGCTTAGCTAATTCAAAATCACTGAACTGAGCCGTGTTCTGCGGCCGGTTTTGCTTGGCAGCTGTGAGAAGACTGGAGTGGATTGAATCTATTTGCTGGAACCCAGTTCTCCAGGATTTGGTTGTATCAAGGGAAGAGAAAGGAGAAACTTCCCCTTCTCTGCCCAGACAAAAGATTGCTGAAAGGGAGGTTTTGTCGGGTTTTCTTGATCTTACTTGGATCAGTAATAGTACAAGTGAGAAGGATCTTGGAATTGTTGTTGATCACAGGTTAAATACAGTAAGGTGTGGCTGCCAAAAAGGCCAGGGTTGTTTTAGGCTGCATTAACAGAAGGATAGTCTCCAAAATCCGTGAGGTACTACTAGTCCTCCTCTATTCAGCATTTGTTAGACCTCATCTAGAGCCCTGTCTCCCAATTCTGGGCACCACAGTTTAGGAAGGATGCAAGCAAATTAGAGCAGGTACAGAGAAGGGCAAAGGGACTTTGGTGGCTTAGTGGTCAAGACTCTGAACTTAATGGCTGGAAATTAAACAGGTCAGCAGTTCGAGACCTGAGTGCTGCATGATGGAGTGAGCTCCCGTCTCTGTCCTGTGTCCTTCCAACCTTGCAGTTCAAAAGCAAGAAATGTGTTATTGTTCAGCTGCACAGTCGATTCCTACCCTTTGTGACCCTATGGACTATTGTCCACCAGGCACCTCACAACCATACATTGCCACCGGGAATACCATTGCTTTGACTACGAATTTTTGTTTGTAAGGTGATGTCTCTACTTTTCACTATGCTCCCCAGGTTTCTCATCGCTTGCCTCCCAAGAATCAGTTGCCTTTTTATTTCATGGCTGCAATCCCCATCTGCAGTAATCTTGGATCCTAAGAAACTAAAGTCTGTCAAGAAATTGCAAGTTGATAAATAGGTACCACTTCGGTGTGAAGGTAAATAGTGTTCCGTGCACCCTGGTGTCTAGGCATGCCTGCCACATGTCCATGGAAATGTCTGCAGACATAGACAGTGCTGGCTCTTTGGCTATAAGTAGAGATGAGCAGGAAATCCTAGAGTCAGTCATGACTGGCTTTCCAGCAAGGACAACGTTGACCTTTACAGAGAAGGGCAAACTTTGTGAGGAAAGACTGAAAGAACTGGGCAGGTTTAACTTTGGGAAAAGGAGCTTGGAAGGGGAGAGGATGATGATAGCACTCTTCAAAAACCTGAAAAATAATCATTAAAAAGAAGGGCAGGATCTGTTCTCTGTCATCCCAGAGTGCAGGACATGTAATAATGGGCTTAAACTACATGAAGCCAGATATAGGCTGAATATCAGGAAAATCTTCTTAACACTTAGAGCATTAAATGACAGTGGAACCAACTGCCTCAAGAGGTGGTGAGCGCTTCAACACTGGAAGCATTCAAGAAAGAATTGGAAAGATGCCCTAGGAGAAGGGGAAGGATTAACTGTGGAGCCCTTGCTAAGGGCCCTGGTGGCACAGTGGTCATATTGCTGTACTGCAGCTAAAATGTTGTGAGTTTGATCCTGATGGGGAACCAGGTTGACTGCCTTTCATCCTTCCATGGTTGGTAAAATGCGGACACAGCATTTTTGGGATAAAATGCTAATTAACTTGTGAAGCACCAAGAGCAGAGATGGAGAATCTTTTAGAGATTGAGAAGAGAGGATTCACTTGAGAAGGCACTGATGCTGGGAAAGGTTGAGGGTAAAAGAAGAAGGGGGCGGCCAAAGATGAGATGGCTGGATGGTATTGTAGACACAATGGGCACAGAGCTGAGTGAGTTGAGGAGGATGGTGGAGGACAACAGGGGTGCCTGGAGGACAATGGTCCATGGGGTCATCGCAAAGGGTTGGAATCGACTGTGCGACTGAACAACAAAAGACCCCCTTTGGCGGTGAGATGAAAAGGTCATGGGCCTGGATTTGAATAGTGGCTCATTCGCCCTCAGGAATGTGAGCAAGAGCAAAGTCTCTGAACAGTTTTCCATGCTGTGCTTATAGAATCACAGAACAACAGAGTTGGAAGAAGGGGCCTTTGAGGACATCAAGTCCAACGCCATCTGCTCAAGGCAGGAATCCAAATCAAAGCAGATCTGGCAAAGGGTTGCTTTCCATTTCTCCCTTGAATGTCTCCAGTGCTGGAGCGCTCACCACCTTTCAAGGCAGTTGGTTCCACTGTTGTACTACTCTAACCGTTAGACCATTTTCCCCCTCATATTCAGCCTATCTCTGGCTCCCTGTAGTTTTAGGCCATCCTTATGCATCCTGCACTCTGGGAGGACCTAGAACAGATCTCGCCCCTCCTCTTTATGACCACCTTACAGGTATCATTCAGGTAGAACATTGCTGCTCCCCACAAGAATTTTGTAAGGCTTGACCATGGATGTTTGTAGGGAGTGGGGAATGGATCAGAAGGAAGAAGCATTTTGAGTTGGTTCTTCAGAACCCATGACGAAAGCAATCAAAGGAGTTACCTGGCACGCAACAGAGATCCATGTGAAGTAGACTCTGACTCAACCTACACCAGCTTCTATCTCTGTTCACACCACCTGGTTGTGAGTGTGAAAGTAACCCCGGAGGATGCTTTTTAGGGAGACTTGCCAGACATAACTTGTCATCAGCTACCACCTCTAGCCACTCTTGGACTATGGTGGTCCTGGCCAATGTGGCCAGGTGCGGGAAGTGCTGAAAGCTAGGAGTCACAGCTTCTCCACTCCGGGAGGGGGGCTGTTTCCAGTGAGACAAAATGACAGCCTGCAAAGTGGGGGAAATCTCTTGACTTGATCTGGCAGCACTGCTTCTTTGTCACTCAGGGTGGGCCAGAAGTGGGGGAGAGGGAATTTTTTTGATTATTTTCCAGGCTGGTTGTAGGATTCTGAAAATTGCAACCTGCCCCTTCCCTCTAAGAATTTCCCATATCTGGGATAGGCAAGGAGGCCCGGAGATGTGACCTGCTCTCCTGACCACGGCTCCCAACAGTCAAGCCACGTTTCTGCTCTCCAAGGTGCACCTCTTGAGAGCATTGACCTCTTGCTCTGACCTTAGTTGGATTGCTCAGCCCAAAGGAACAGCCTATTAATAGCTGCTCTTTCAGAAAGACCAGTGTTGTCCACGTGTTCTCACAGCTCTCCAGGGTGACTTGAAGGTCACTCTGTGAATGAATTTTCCCTGCCTTCCTGGGAAGAGCTTGCTGTCTCCTATTTGCATGAGGGATCTTGCTTTGATGATTTCTGGGCTTGGTGGACTTGTGAGATACCACCAATTCTTCCAGAGTATTGCTCTTTGGGATATGGTTTATCCCATGCAAACAATGACATAGCAAGAGAATACTCGTCTACATTCTCTGCTTAGCACTTGGGGATGACATTGTCAGGAATGGAAGTGGGAGGGCAGAACAAATGAGCAAACTGGGTGGCAAATCATGCAGACATGAACGCTCTTGTGCACAGGGCAAAGGTTTTCTTTGTACCAAGGCAGCTTTGTGTGCTGAGGTCTGTAAAGTCTACCAGGTTTCTTGTAGAACCAAGATCTACATCTGCCTATACTGTCTTTCTTCAGATTTTGCCTTGGGTTTCACAGGAATATAAATATTTCCTGTACATAGAAAACTTGACAGCATATAACAGTGATGACGAACCTTTTAGAGACTGAGTGCCCAAACAGAGGGGTGGGGCGAACTCTGTGCTGGGAGTAGGAAGGAACGGCCCCCCATTGGGCTTCTGGGCAGAGGGGTGGGGCAAACTCTGTGCTGGGGTGACAGTGTGCATGCTAACAAAGAGGGCTGGAAGTGCCCAGTCTGGCACGCCTGCCATAGGTTCACCACCACTGGTATATAACAACATTGGGGTTATTTATTCTTCTAAAGAAAGGGGAGGGGGCTCTTTGAGTATGCAGTAAGATAACACTCACTGTAAATGTTCACTACATTTCTTCCAACCATCCAGAAATTACCAGCAGTAAAGACATAATAAGGTATTGCAGGTGGGCAGATGGAGAATGACATGAACTTTGGATCCAGTCTAAGAAGATATAACACAAAAAAGAAACAGTGTTGGTGAAGAAAGAAGGGGAATTTTTATCATTCCTCTTACTTAGAAAATTTAAAAATAAAAACAACAGAAGAATAGAAAACATAGAAAGACTAGCCATGCGTTGGTTTTTCCCACACAAACTAGCTATTTATATGATAAAATCACTCTAAAAGCATTTAAGATCGGAAAAAAACATCTTTACTTACAGTTACCATCTAAAGTTACAGTCAGTAGAATAAAAAATTGAAATGAATTCATTTGCAATCAAACTTTGTTCTGTATTTCAAAGGGTCATCAGGCTCACAGCTTGTTGGCATAGGTGAATTGTGTGTACGAAGTTCTCCATGTATAGGATCTCAGGAAAGGCTGGGAGAGACCCCCTCTTTGCTATGGATTTTGGGGAATCATTGTTATTCACAGCAGCTACTCTTTGGTTGATTGGACCAGTGGTCTGACCTGCTGTTAGGCAGCTTTGTACGTGTAGCTGTTGGTGGGCTTTTGCAATTACTCAGATCTCAGTTCATGCAAGATGAGTGAGTGAGTTTTGTAGCTTTGGTAGGAGATAACAGGAGAAAACGCAAAGCAGAGGTGGCTTTGGGTGGCCTGCCTCCACCAGATGTTGGACACCACAGCATGTGGCTGGTTTGTGATCCTTGCAAGTTTCACCACTGGAGTTCATCCAAAGGCTTACTCCACAAATCACAAATGTCGGGCAGCTTTCCCCAGTAACCTCTGGTTTCTTGTTTGTGTGAATCCAGTCTTGAGGATGTTTCTCTGGTGGCTTCTTGGGACGCTGCTTGGGTCTTTCCTGTTTGCCTCCCTTTTGACTTGGGCATGAGCCGCTTAGATTGCCCTCGTTCTGACATTCTCTTCCTCTCTTCCTTCCTCTTTCTGTCTTCTAGGGGTGGCAATAAGCGCTTACGCCAAGTACTGTTACAACAAACTCCAGAAAGCAGCCTTGACCGGAGCCAAGAAGGTATATTCATTCTCTCCTCAATATTCGGTGGATGTGGATTGCCATGGCAGTAGCTGGTAGCTATGTTCTTCTTAAGGCGTCCAACACCTTACAAAACTGAATCCGGGATAGTGGGGCGGGGCCAACGTCATGACGTCATGGGCGGGGCCAACGTCACGACGTCATGGGCGGGGCCAAAAAATAAAGGAGCAAAAAATGGCTCCAATAAACTGTGCATGCGCAGAAACTCAATCTGATGCATTGCGCATGCATCAGATTGAGTTTCTGCACATGCACAGTTTATTGGAAAATAAGCCATGTGCCGATTTTAGGGGGGCTCTAAAAATATAAGCCCCCCCCCCCGAAAATAAGCCATCAGGCCATTTTTGGCCATTTTGGGGGGGAAAAAAGAATATAAGCCATGGCTTATAATAGGCTATTATAAGCCATGGCTTATATTCTTTTTCCCCCCCAAAATGGCCAAAAATGGCCTGATGGCTTATTTTCGGGGGGTGGCTTATATTTCTATATACTCAGTATATAGAAATATAAGCCACCCCCCGAAAATAAGCAGGCAGCCTGCTCGGACACAGAGAATACACCCCCCAACTCTGCTTACCTTGAAGCTCTGCTTATTTTCTCTCCCGACTAACAGCTGATCAGACTCAGAGGCTTTTTTAAAAACTCCGGTAGGGAAACAAGGAAGGGGGAAAATTTCAGCGATGTGATTGGCTCTCTATGTCAGCTGACATAGAGATCCAATCACATCGCTGAATAGGTGTTTCCCCTATTCAGCGATGTGATTGGATCTCTATGTCAGCTGACATAGAGAGCCAATCACATCGCTGAATTTTTGGAGCCATTTTTTGCTCCTTTTTTTAAAAAAAATGCCTGCTGCCGAAGAGAAATCGGGACAGCTGGGACGTCATGGGGGAATTCCGTGACCATTTTCCTAAAAATGGTAACTCGGGATTCCCCCTCTCAAATCGGGACTGTCCCTGAGAATCCGTGACGGTTGGCCGCTATATTCTGATATAACCTCTGCTTTCTGGGTATGGAAATAGCCTTTTCCTCTGCAGCTGTTCTCTGTCCCTCCCTAGATAAGTTCTCTTCACCCAAACACACAAAAAATAGCCTGATGACTCGCTGTTCGCCTCCTTTCATTTGGAAAAATAGCTGTGGCTTCTCTCCTTTTATTCATAGCGGCAGCGTAAGGTTTGGGAGAATGCAGATGGCCCGCCCTCTGGAAACATCGAGATAAAAGAGCAAAGCGAGAGGAAAGTGTGCTTGAAAACCTGATAGGATGCAAAATAGAGGAGATGAAAAGAGCTGTTGCAAAAACAGCCTTAGAGGGGTGTAGGTAAAGTGGACTCTGCAGTGCCATTTGAATGTTGGGATAACAAATTGAAACTGTGGCAGCGTGGAGGTGAGTTTGTTCTGGAAATTGGGAGCACTGTCATTCTTTTCTTTTTGGACCAAAAAGGACTGTTCCCAAACAAGTGTTGCCAAAAATGAGCAAATTGCAGCTGTGAGTTACCAAAAGGCAGTGTTTCCCAAATGTTGGTGTTTGGACTTCAATTCCCAGAAGCTTAAGTTAATTCCCCAAAGCACTGATCAGTCAATATACTGGCTTAGGCTTCTGGGAACTGAAGTCCAAACACCAGCATTTGGGAAACACTGCCAAAAGGAATACATGCACCAAAATTAGGAGAGAGAAAGAGAAAGGCTTTATTAAAACTTAGTTTGCAAAAGGGCCCTCTTCTCTCCACCCTCCTTCAAGAAATGGGTAGAGAACAGAAGACAAGCAGTTCAGGAGTACAGGTTTTATAGACTAAAAGAAAAGGCAGGTCTAGAAACCACATGCTCTGCTGTTACCTCTTCCGGAGCTCGGTCCCTCTTTTACAGACTTTAGCCAGTTTGATGGCTGGGCCATCTCAGGGCCATTTTCTTAATGGACAGGGCATTAAGGACCATCTCCTGTCCTCTAGAAAAGGGGATTAAAGGATATGCCAGCATTCGGTGTTTAGTCATGCCTGGCACATGGCGCCCCGGTGGTCTACTGGTTACACTGCTGTCCTACAACCAAAAGGTTGTGAGTTTGATCCTAACTAGGCATCAAGGTTGACACAGCCTTCCATCCTTCCAAGGTTGGTAAAACGAGTCCCCAGCATGTTGGTGGCAAAATGCTCATTAACTTGTGAACTGCCCAGAGAGTTCACTAAGCGCTATGAGGTGGTATAGAAGTGTGATTGCTTTGCTTTGTCCACGGAAATGTCTGCAAAACTCAGACAGCACTGACTTTTTGGCTATAGACAGAAATGAGCACTGAACCCTAGAGTCGGATACAACTGGCTTTTGAGCAAGGGCAACCTTTACCTTTGCCTAAGGTGAAGGTAGGAGAAGGTGAGAGTGACTCTTAATATGTCTCTTAACAAGTAAACTTGGGGGGGGGAGGGGGCGGATTTGCATCCTTGCCTGGGCTCCAGCCTCTCCCTGCCTTCCTGTCTAGAGCATGGCTGCCCCTCTGTGGCCAAAGTCCTCTTTGTTGCAGGCAGGAGGCTTCTCACAGCCATGTGTGTATGTGCGCTCCTTTTTTCAGACTCCAAAGTCCCAGAACCTTCTGGCCATCATAGTTGGGGATTTCTGGGATTTAGAGACCAAATGGGAAATTTCCCAAGCCTTGTGGGAAAATGATAGGCTCCCAATTTCCACCTTTTCCTTTGGCTTTTCAGCCGTTGACAAGTGACAGGAAGAGCTTTTACTGATGGAACTGGATACTACAGTCAATTGTGTCAGTCCTGATGGTCAGAAATGATGGTCAGATAGCACTCTGCATCGTTTTATTACTGACTGTCAATATAAATTTACTA
This sequence comes from Furcifer pardalis, assembly GCA_030440675.1. Classification (NCBI taxonomy): domain Eukaryota; kingdom Metazoa; phylum Chordata; class Lepidosauria; order Squamata; family Chamaeleonidae; genus Furcifer; species Furcifer pardalis. The sequence goes on from CP126891.1 coordinate 47,930,947, forward strand.
GCTATTATAAAACCCATCTCCAAGTGCAAAGTCCTGCTGGTTTGTGGTCACAGAACCCGTCCTTGAGAAGACCAGAGGGAGTTCTTGAGTGAATTATGCCTGTGAAGCATCCCCATTGGATGGCAATTCCGCCCCTCCCCCCTCCCGATCATCCTTTTCACCCAGAGCTGGGAAATGTGGCTTGTGTGGATTATGGTGCCCAGAATCTTCTGCCCAGTATGGGCTGTTAAGCGGAATAGAAAGGTTTTCCAGAGACTCACAGAGGTGAGAGCCTTGTCAGAGCATGTGGGCTTGAGCGGTCTAACTAGGCAGTGCTGCTCATCACTTGTCAGTGATGTTAGGCCAGGACTAAAACTCACCAATGTGTCTTCTGTCGGATCCCTTGGGCAAGGTGAAAACGGAGCATGCAGATGGACTTGATTTCCCAGGTCTATTTGCATGTGCGGAATGTTGTCGTAGAGATGTCTACCAATGGGTGGAAGGAGAGAAGGGTTTGTGACCACAAATATATCTCTCTTTTGCATCATGACTGAGGAGGAACTGGTCGTCAAGCCAGAAGCAGTGGAAATCAGTTCTCAAAATGCCCTTCTGGTGCTTTCAAGATGTGTTTCCTATTGGAGGTGCCACAGTCCCTTCCCAAAACACTTATATATTGCCAGTGAAACCTCCTCCTCCTCCTCCTTTCAAATCCCTTCCCAGCATCCACCCTGCCTCTGGAGAATTGAGTTTGGTCCTGTTGTCCTCACAAAAAGCCAAATTCTTTACTTAACTATGTTGGCTTGGGGGACCCATTTCTTGGAGGGCGAGAGTGTCCTTGGCAAACTCCTTGGGCTGCAAGGCTTCTCAACACCCCCCCCCCCCAATTGATGCTGCTCTGGAGAAAGCAGTAGCCGTGTTCCATCTCCTCAGGATGATGCTCCCAACCAAGCTTTGTATCCCCCGTTTAATGCTCTGGCTCTGCTGGCCTCCTCTCCCATAGGGACTGAAGAAGCCAAACATCGAGGAGATCCGTCATGCCAAGAACGCAGTCTTCAACCCTTCCATGTTTGGAAGTTCCCTGCAAGAAATCATGAACATGCAGAAGGAGAGATATCCAGACCGGCAACTTCCATGGGTGCAGACCAGGTTGTCAGAGGAGGTGCTGGCCCTTAATGGAGACCAAACGGAGGGCATCTTCAGGTGAGTCTCACTTTGCATGTGTTGGTGAGGAGCACCTTTTCTCCATCAAGGCACCTGGGCTTTTCAGGTAACAGGAGACTCAGGAATGGGCTGAAACGTGGAAATATTACCCTTTTTGAATGACGTTTCTCAAGAACCCTCAGTCTTCTTTCATGTCTAGGTCAGACTTTAAGTTGCCAAAAGGAAGCCACCTTCTTGGCTTCATTGTTGGCCAAAATTAAATCTTCATCAGTGCATGTTTCCTGCAGTAGTTGGCAGACCAATAAATGAGCCAATGGATTCTGTATCTCTCCACATTCACACAGTGTGTTGTTGTCCGCAAGCAGACCCCAATAGAGCATGTGGGTCTTAGTCCCTCAGCCATTGACTGTGATAACTATGAGCCCTGCAGCTCAGAAACTGGCCGTGCTAAGCTGTAGAAAGGGCCATGATAATGCAGTGCCCAAGAGTTGCTAAAGGAATGCTTACACTCTACTGCTGAGTGTTGCATCTGTGTTGGGTTCCAGAGCGCTTCTGTGGTTCTCAAACATTTATTGGAGTGCAAGCATCACACTGCATATTCTGTGCAGAAGAAAAGTCCTATCACTTCCGTCTACAGGGCTCAGAGTCAAGTTGAGTTGCCAAGATCGAGAAAGAATAGGTGTTCAGTGAGGTTGTTAGCAAAGGGGTCCTGGAGTTTATTGGCAGAAAGAGCAGGACTGGAGAGCCAGACAGGGAGGAATTCTGGTCAGAGGGGCCAGTTGTAGCTAAAACAGGGAGATGGGATGCATTGGTTGGGGTTGTTGGCAGGTGAGCCTGAGGAAAGGTGTGGCATCATAGAATCATCTCAGTGAGCAGGTGGTACCTAACGTTACCTAGGAGAAGCCCCCACTTTGTGCTGCCTGACTTCCTGCTTAAATTAGGAAAATAGGATTTTGGAATTGATAAAACCAAGAACCCTTTGCATCTTTTTCTCATTGTTTAGCTTTTTAAGATATTTTAAATATGCACCTATGTGGATTCTTCTTCCATATCTAGGCTAGATGTGAGACTGCCAAAATGAAGCTACCTTTTGGTGAATCCATTCCATATTTTCTCCCACCTGACGTAGTGTGAGAAAGATTAGCCAGCACAACAAGGCACCCATTGCCTAGGTACACCTGATTGTGGTTCAGAAATGCCACGATCTTCAAGGAGACTTTTTCTTTGTACCCAACCTGTGTGGATGATGGAAAACAACAGTCTTGCTGAACCTTAAACCCAGATACATTTTATTGGACACAAGGGTCTGTTGTGCATAGCCCATTCCTGAGACGGACACAGAGTTCTCAGCTTCATCTTGCCACTGTATCTCCATGGACGTTCCTCTCTAGCTGCCGTGGTCTTGCCTCAGTAGACAGACATATTGAGGGCAGCACAGTTTACATCAAAAGAGATTGCTGGCCTTTTATTTGTGCATGGTTTTTGCTTCCAACACTCAGTGGATCTCAGAACATGAGCCTGAGACCCTCCTCCTCCTCCTCCTCCTCCTCCGGATTCTGCATAGTCATAATGGTTGCCCATCTTGGCTGGCTTTTACCAGCGGACGGCATGCAGAGTGGCAGCACTTCTTAAATGCCTCTAAACAAGCAGGATGGGGCCCACAAAAGCTGGCATCACATCCACCATGTTTGCTTTTAAGGTGCCACGAGACACTCGGTTGGTTTTGCGACAGTGGAGAACCATCTCCCCTTGGGGTTCTCATAGGTTATACCACAGCATCTAATCCAGTGGTTCCCAGCGTTGGAAGCCTCAGTCAGTCCATTGGCTGATCAGTGCTTTGGGGAATTGACTTAGGCTTCTGGGAATTGAAGTCCAAAAAACAAAGGTTGGGAAACACTGATCTAAAGGAATCTGGTGTCGCCACCCTCCTCCTGTCTTGGGGGCAAACGGAATTCAGCAGGCGGAGGGGTCGGGCAACCACGTGCACCCAGTTGGGACTCCTAGGACTCACAACCCAGGTCCTTCCTCAGACTTCCAGGCAACAATTGACTCCCACAGGTACTTCTCCATATCCAGCCCTGAGAATTATTTCTCCAGCTTGAGTCCTTATCTCCCTTCCTCCTGGGCGATCCTCCAGGGATATGCAATGGGAGGTTTGCAGGGTAGCATGATAACATAGGCGTTGAAAGACTCGGGCAACTTCCATGAACACAATACTTCCAATTGTCTTTTGTGGAAAAGAGACCTGGTTCTGCCTCCCTCCTTTTATTGCGATAAAAAGCAAAGCAATGTCCATAAATCCAATTGAAGTATCCAGATGCAGAGCATAGTGGTTGCCAAATTACGAATCTGTCTACAATATTTCAAAGAAAAGGATCCCATTCCTGGGTCCTTAACTCTCTAAACCTAAACTTGCATTACTTAACTGTAAAATTAAAAAACACATAAAATCTAAGAGTAAACTTTAAACCATCCTCGAAATTTCAAAGTCCGAAGATTGTTGCAAATTTGACTATGTGGTAAAATGACTAAGTCCGGAGACCTAGTCTTACTCCATCCCCCAAAGGAGTGGCCTGCTTTGGCCCCATTTCAAAGTTCCATCTCCACTTTTCCTCCGATGTTATCCTGAACTCTGGACTTCAATAGCTCCTGCTGACTTGGGTAAATAATTTTTATTGTGTCCTTTTATTGTGAAAAAATCCCTCTTTCTCTCTCCTAAGGAATTTGTGCTAGTCCTTGAGAACAGATCTGAGAGATAAGATTTCCGTTATATCTCCAAGATCTTTCAAGGTCAAGATTACCTGGCAAATAAATGTGGATTTATTGACCACATTGATTGTATTATATGTGTTATATTGTATGTATATTATGTTTTTTGTAACATTGTTAGCCGCTCTGGGTTGCTTCAGCAAGGAGAGCGGCATATAAATTGAATTTAATAATAATAATAAAGTGCCCAAGGTCAGACTTTTGTCTTGTGGGTGACTGACTTTATGAGTTCAAAGTATGAACAGGTGTGTTGGGTTCTGGGAAATCTCCCCTTTGACGCCCATGAAGGCTTCTAGGGGCGCTAATCCAAGTGATGTAATGCTTACCAGGGAAATCTCCATGCAGATGGTACAGAGAAGTTCCGTTTCTCCAGATGAGAAGCGGCGGTGGTTTATCTAAATTCAGGTAACGTTTTCCAAGTTCATTACATCTGGATCTAGGGTCACAGCTAGATTAACATTCTTGTTCTTTCCCCCTATTTTAACCTGTGTGTATGTTTGCATCAAAGTACTGATGCTGCTTTCTGGAAAAGAGAAGCATGCAATTAATGCACAGTGTATCTAAGCACTGATTTCCTAGGTAAATAGTAGCTATGGGGGATGGCTGAGCATCTCTGGAACCAAAGTACACTCTCACCCCAGAGTTATTGTGGTTGGTGAAGGGGGGGGGACCCCCTCTGTGCAGATGCTGTTTACCTTTCAAGGGAAGCTCCAATCCATGCTAGTGGGGGCTGCCATTGGAATAGTTTTTATGCCATTTCTTCAGTTTATTTGTTTGTTTGTTCAGATTTATATTGCCACCCACTCGCCGAGGTGACTCAGGGCAGCTTACAGTCAAAACAGCAACAGTACAGTAAAAATCATAAAATGCAACCTCACAAAACAACCATAGCAGAACTAACTCCCCTCTGGCTGTTCATAATCTTACCTGGTTTGGCCCTGGTGCAAAGAATATAAAGCCTCCCTTGGTCTTTTAGCAGAACCATTCTTGTTGGTTGGGTTAAAGCAGAACACTGGGCAGCCACTGCTGGTTGTGCCCTTGATGTTCAGGCAGCTTCTGGTAGCTGAAATTTCTCACTGGGTTTGTATGTGTGTGTGTATCTCTTTTTCTTCCAGAGTCCCTGGAGACATCGATGAGGTCAATGCCCTCAAACTGCAGGTCGATCAGTGGAAAATCCCCACTGGTTTGGAAGACCCCCACGTTCCTGGTGAGAAGGCTTAGCCTGAAAGACATCCCATTCTCCTCCCAAACCCAAAGCCCTGAGACCCTTCTTTGAATTCTGCATAGTCACAATGGTTGCCCATCTTGGCTGACTAGCCATAAAATGGGCCTTGATTGTATTGGATTGGTCAACACCAACAGAAGAGGGTTGGCCAAGATGATGTGGACCTGGGAAGCCCTTTCTGTTTTGCCCTCGCTTCCTTTGCTGTAGGACTTCCTCCACTTTTTCTGACTCTTCAGTCAGAGTCTGGACTACAAAGTCTCTGGAATGTGGGCTTGAGTGACCTGGTCACCTGCTGTCTCAGCTCCTGCCAACCTACCAGTTCAAAAGCAAGAAATTGCAAGTAGATCAATAGGTACCACTTTGGTAGGAAGATAAACAGTGTTCTGTGCAGTCTGGTGGCTAGTCATGCCTGCCACATGTCCATGGAAACGTCTGCAGACAGCACTGGCTTTTTGGTGGTAAATGGAGATGAGCACTGAACCCTAGAGTCAGATACGACTGGCTTTCGAGCAAGGGGGAAACCTTTACCTTCCCATCAAAGAGGCCACCTCCATTTGGGGTGGTCTCTGTTTGTAAAATTCAGGGAGGTTTTATGTCATAGAATGACTGAGTTGGAAGGAGCCTTTTAAGCCTTCAAGCTCAATACAGGAATCCAAATCGCAGCAGATCAGACAGATATGGTGGCCCAATTTTCTCTTGAATGCTTCCTGCGGTGGAGTCTTCACCACTTCTCGAGGCAGTTGGTTCCCCTGTTGTACTGCTCTAACCGTTAAGACGTTTCCCCGATGTCCCAGTTTCTCTGTCCTTTTTACTCCTTCTCCAACCTGTCTGACTCCATCCTCTTTGCCCTCTGACTCCCTATAGCCTCCTTGCTGAAGCTTTGGTACCGGGAACTGGAGGAGCCACTGATCCCCCACGAATTCTACGAGCAGTGCATCACTCACTACGAAAACCCCGAGGCCGCAATCGCTGTCGTCCACTCCCTGCCCAGAATCAACAAGATGGTGCTTTGCTACCTCATCCGCTTCCTCCAGGTAAGGCTGCCCAAGGAGCAGCACCTCCAACGATGCAACCTGTGGGCTCTGGAAGAGGTTAGTGCACGGGTTCTCAACTTTCCAAGCCACAGGCCGGAACATGCTCCCTCAGGCAGCTGAGTGGGCCCGACTGTTGGTTCCCCCGTCGTTAACGCTGCCGTAAAATGCGTTTATGACAGCCACGGGCACATTTACGGCTATCCTAAATGTGTCTGCTTCCGGGCCACAGCACCACGGGCTGTAGATTGAGAACACCTGGGTTAGCGCCTGCCTCTCTCTGACCCATGCTCCCTAGAAATCAGAGTTGGGTGCCACAGGGCTTCTTCCTCCCTTGTGGTTTTGGAGTATACACCAGGGTGTGTGTGTACAAGAGAGAAATCTTCCTCATCCAGGCGTACAGCCAGCCAACTGAAGTGTGAAGGCCATATTCCTTTGCCTCCCTCCGGCTGCCCATCTGGGGCTGCTGCTTCTGTCATGTCCAGATCAACTTTTGGACTACCCAAATGAATCTATCTTCTTGGCTTTGTTGTTGGCCAAACTTAAGTTGCCATCGGTGCATGTTTCTGGAAGCAATTGGCAGACCAGCAAATGAGCCCATGGATTCTGTCTCTCTCTCCCCGTTCACAGCATGTGGTGTTGTTGTCCTCCAGCAACCCCCTCTTGCTTGAGCCTGTTGGGTCTTGCATTTGGGTCTTGCTTGAGCCTGTTGGGTCTTGCAGAGGTCCCCCCCCCCCCGTATCCTGTGCTAATCCCCACCGACGTGCGACGCGCGCCCAAAGTTTCGAAAGGGTAAAGATCCTTATCTTTTCGGAACCTCGGGTGGCTTGCAGGCGTGCGTGCGTTGGTGGGGGTTAGCGCAGGGTACAGGGGGGACCTCCATACCCTGCGCTAACCCCCACCAACGCGCGCGCTCCTGCAAGCCACCCGAGGTTCCGAAAAGATAAGGATCTTTACCCTTTCGGAACTTCGGGAGAGGAGAGGCGCCTTTCCGCGGGATCTCCCTGGCTTGGGAAAGAGGTGGCTTGGCCGAAATTCCCTCCCCCTGCGCGGGGGTGAGGATTTCGACCAAGCCGCCTCTTTCCCGGGCACGCTATAGCAACGCGGATCGCACGTCAAGGCAATTGCCTTGACGTGGGATCCCCGTTTCGCTCGCCTACATGAAAATAACGTGAAAATCACGTTATTCAATACAAGATTTTTCCGAAAATCTTGTCACGTTATGCGGTTTTCACGCTATACGGTACTCGCATTACCCGGGGTATTACTGTAATCAATGTGTTTTAATTGTGTTTTTAGTCTTCTAAGCTTCCCTGAGTCTTTTGATGAGGGTGGGGTATAAATGTGATTAATAAATAAATTAATAAATAAGTTCAATCTGGAGTGCCAAGGTTCGCCATCACTGGTCTAGGTTCACATGCAGGACAGCCTTGGTTGCTAGCAATGAGCAAAGGAAGCAGCTGTTGCCTTCCTGATCAGTCGCTGGGATTTCCTGGGGGGTGGGGGGAATAGGGAGCTGGGTTGAAGACTGAAGTCCTGTGCCGTTGCCTTAACTTTCTTGTATCTCCTGCACCATTGTAACTGACCAAAGGGCTACGTAGAAAGAGCCTCCTTGAAGATTGTGGCATTTTTGAACCACAATCGGGCATACCCTGGTAACAGTAACCCTTGTGTTGCCAGCTAATCTTTCTCATGCTAGATCAGGCAAAAGGAACCGCAGAATGAACTCACCAAAAGGCAGTTTGGCAGTTTCACATCTGGCCTAGACAAAGAAGACTGACCAAAGACGTGGCTTATGGTTTCCCCGCTGGTCTGGACACTCAATGGTCCTTTTTCTCCCTTGCCAGGTGTTTGTGCAGCCGGGCAACGTGGCAGTCACCAAGATGGACGTCAACAACCTGGCCATGGTGATGGCCCCCAACTGCCTGCGCTGCCAGTCAGATGACCCGCGCATCATCTTTGAGAACACCCGCAAGGAAATGTCCTTCATCCGGGTGCTGATTCAGCACCTGGACACAGGCTTCATGGAGGGGGTCCTATAGCAGCAGTGCCAATGGGATAGGAACAGAACGGGATATCATCTGCCCACACCCCTACTCTGACCTCCCCATCCCACCAAGTCAGCATAAACTGTTTTTGACACAGGAGCAGAAGAAGCCCCTGTGGTTGACACTTATGCCAGACCGAGCCGCTGGCACCCCTTCTGCGGTCTGGGTTTCCCCCTGCCATCTCTGCCCTCTTCCCCACCTGGTGTGGCACAGGAACCCCTGGTGCTTCTCTCGTGGACAAAAGAATCCTTCTCTTGGTCACCACCCTCATGGAAGCCTCCCAGTTCGGCCACGTGAAAGAGTGGAATTTTCCTCCCAGACTGGTCTTGCTCCAGAGGTCTCAAAGAGAGCCTGCGTTAATGGACAATGGTACGATTCAGGTGGACCAGGAAAGGAGGACTGGGGAAGCCAGCCGTCCTCATCACTCCGCTATAAAATTACTCTATGCTTGTGTAGGAAAAGCCGCCTTAGATACCAGGGTTGGAGACCAAGGCAGGATGGAATCTACAAGGGAGCCATAAACTGGCTAAGGTGAGGCCTTTGTGGCTACAGTTCCCAGGGGCTCTTAGAAGAAATCCTGGCCAGCATCATCACTGTGGTATCCTGGGAGCTGTAGTCCCAATGACCTCATGTCTCCCAGCTGTGGTTGCCTCTGGTCAGCATCACAAGGAAGACAAAAGGAGGGACCAGGGGAAGCCCAAGGCGGCAACTGTCAGATTAATCACTTGGGCACCCAAGAGGCGAGATTGCATGAGGAGCAGCCTGACCACATCGCCTGCATGTGCCAGGCTGCGGGGGGCGAGGCCAGTACCCTTCACAACCAGGTTTCCCTTTTCCAGCACAGTCACTGCCAGAAGGGGCCAAGCCATGCCCCACTCCCCAAAAACTGTTCTTCTCTCTTCCGAGGCCCAACGGGTGGACTAGGGGTCTTGTAGGGTTTCTGGGCTGGCCGGCTGAACTTCCACCTGATCGCTAGTAGGTGGTCCAGGGCCTGATATCTTTTACCTCCCGTGCCAAAACCTGGATTATATCTTACATGCCAGGTGAAAGAAGGAAGAGCGTGCGTTCGGCTATCCAAGCATTTCCTGGAAACCATGATTGAAACCATGGCAGGTGGCTCTTGTCTGGGTGGCTGGAAGAGCTAGAGATGTCCTCTTTCAACCCTGTAGGGCTCCAGGCAGAACTCGGGCTGTTACATGGCAGAGGATGGGACCATGGAGAGCAGAATGGGGTTTCCCTTTGTCCCATATAATAGCCTGATCATAGAGCCATGATGGTGAACCTTGGCACTCTAGGTGTTCTTGGACTTCAGTTCCCAGAAGCCCAAGTCTGTGAATCCACACAAATGGGTTTACTCTCTGGATGCACAGAGACTTGGGCTTCTGGGAATTGAAGTCCAAGAACACCTGGAGTGCCAAGGTTTGCCATCACTGTTTGGAGGCTGCTCCTTCATGTGACCTTTAAAGAACGGCTGAGCCAGTTGCAAGAGGCATTATTACCCTGTAGGGTTGAAGTTAGGAAGGAACTGAGCTGTTAAGAGATAATCCTTTAGCCTACTCCGTCCTCTTTTTTTAAAAAAAATATGATTATACTCTACAAAGGTCTCGGAATCCTTGGAACCAAAGGTGCTCGTGGATGAAGGTGAGCTTGCCGGAAATGCTTGGGAGAATGGCCTTCCCTACCAACAGCTTTGTCCGCATTAACTGCCCTTTAAAAACCAAAAGATCAACACGGAGGGGAGGAAAGGAAAGCACGCATTTTTATAAAGTACTTTTCCCCTTAAGTAGAGAATTAAGACTTGAGTGTGCTGTTATGCTCCTCTCTATTTTTAAGAGATCTGCTGCCACCATCACCACCACTTTCTCACCTGCAGAATGCTATCTCTGCAAGACTCTTAATTTTCATTTCCCTGGTTACCTGCCTGATAATCAACTACTTAGCGCAGGAGTGGGCTGGATGAATTTGTGTAGAGGGCCAGATCTGGCCCACAGGCCATAGTTTGGGCACCCCTGATTTAAGCAGAGAATGTGGCAGCCTAAAATCTATCTCATCCTGTTGCAAAAGAGACTGCAAGGCATGTTTTACTTCTGCTTTCGGTGAGAGGAACCACATTGGGTTCCGGCCCAGCCTGAAAAGTTTGCCACCCGTGACTCAGCAGTTCCTTGAATTTAGGCCCATTTTCCCCCTCTTAAGAAAAGGAAGTTAGAAGTTGAGTACCTATTTTCCCCCTCTTTACCATCCCACTTTCAAAACATTTGAGGTGAAATAGGGGACTTATTTGATCCCCAGAACTGGCAGATGCTAGTAAAGTCAACATCCTAATCTTCTTTCTGTCACACTCGTCCCCATGAATGATGGAGGCTAGTCGTATGAGGAACCTGCCTTCCTTTGATGCCCATCTTCTGAAGTAGTGCTAGCCATCCACCAAGTCGCATCTCTGGTTGCTTCCAGAGAAGCAGCCTGTTGATGGTCAAACTGAGCTTCCGAGTACTTTGTTGGCGGTAGAGTGCGGTCTGCTCCTTGAGGAATTGGTCTTCACACTTGGGCGCTGAAGAAGAGCCATCTTTCAAGTGCTCAAAAATGACTTTCCAGAGAAAGTGCCTTTTATTCTAACAGGGAACCCTGGCAGAAGAAGCCATGACCTTCCTCTGGTGTGGCAGAGCCACATCACAGATCATTTGGAGCCACGTCCTAAGAACAGAGCTCCGGAATCTCCATCTTTTCCTGTCCTTCTGGTTTTCCTGTATATATTTGTGGCACAAAAGCTTCAGGAAGAATAGAAGGGTGTATCATTCTCCTGTAATAGAAGAGGACATCTTTGCCATGATTCGACCAACTCTGATAGGCAGGCATTTGCAAACCAGTTGTGTAGGCACCCTCTGACAGGAAAGCTCTGGCCAGGAGCCCTAGTCTAGTTCCTGTTTTTGCTTTGGTAGGTCATCAGATTTGTTCTCCTCCTTCATTAGCACATTTTTCTCTTTCTGTTCTGGAAGAAAAACCCAGAAAACTCCTACCTTCCCAGACTATTCCTTCTTTCTCTCTCCTTCACTTTGGAACTTGGAGATGCAAGAAGAACAAGGACAGCCATGGCCTCTTATCATTGGCTTTCATCCAGGAAGGGCTATAGAAGAGGTGGAAACCTCTCATCATCTGCAGAGGTCACTATGAGTACCTCTAGCAGTTTCCAGCACTGCAGTGAGATGAATTCTTCAACGTTGTCAAGGTGGTCAGGAAAGAGGAAATGCCAAGGGAGTTAATAACATTGAAGGGTCAACATTCCTTCCTTAATCCAGGATTTTACTCCTGGCCAAAAATTGGTTGTAGGACGCAAGAGGCTCCAGGGCCAAAGAAGGTCAACTAGTTGGTGAGAGACAGATTTCGAACTGAGACACTCCTGACAAGACTGGAAATTCTCCAGGCAGGAGACTTTCTAGCCTCCTTGCCTCTCACAGAAGCATCCTTGCACCTGCTGATTCACCCCATTTACAGGCTGCACCTCAGATTTCTTATCAAGTGAGTCATTTCTAATACAAGGACCTCTCATTTGGGTGTTTATCCTCATCCAATTCACATTCTTTCTGTTCCTGGGCAATTTGTTGATCAACTTGAATAGACAGAAATTTGACTGATCAAATTCTCTCTGATTCAATTGGCAAACTTAGTAGACCGAGCAACAAGATTTCATCCATATCAGACACGCTTAAGAGATCTGAGGATCTTGACATCCCATGATAGCAACTATAGATTGTTTTCTGCGAGATTTGATACAATGTCTACTTCTGTTCTATCAGAAGGAAATGAAAAATGGACATCTCCTAGGGCCATGATGGCGAACCTTGGCACTCCAGATGTTCTTGGACTTCAATTGCAGCAAACTCCTTCATGTGGATTCATGTAGGCTTGGGCTTCTGGGAATTGAAGTCAAAGATTATCTGGAGTACCAAGGTTCACCATCACAGTCCAAGGGCAATGATGGTGAACCTTGGCACTCCAGCTGTTCTTGAACTTCAATTCCCAGAAGCCCTAGTCTCTGTGTATCCACACAAATGGGTTTACTTACGTGGGCTTCTTCAAATTGAAGTTCAAGAACAGATGGAGTGACAAGGTTCACTGCCCTAGGGCCCCCACTGGTTTGCAAATATCTTCCTGTCAGAGCAAATTGAGGAGGGGGAGAACCCTTGGCATGGATGCCCTCATCTTACTGTAGAGAAAGAATGTATTATGGTAAGTACCCACAGATCTTTCAATGTTGGCAGCAAAATAAAAACACGTCTATAGCATCAGAGGGTGCTCCGATGACACAAGTGCCAGGGCTTTTATACAACATAAACATGCAGAGAGGTACATTCTTTGCAGTAATAAGTAGGAGGTGGAGGAGAAGGATCAGCTGCCCTTGATGACAGGAAAACTTCATGGGTGTTTGATTGGCTAACATGAAGGGTTAAATGGTGGAGATGGGATTAGAACTGAAGATGAAGGTTAGAAGAAGAACACTAGGGTTGAGGATGAGGGAGCAAAGGCCCATATTGATTTCATCAGTCATCCCAAAGGGGAGCTTCAACGATAACAGTCTTCCGTTGATATTTTCTCTGACCACCAGCCTATCCGTGATGGTGCAGAAGAACCTGCTTTTGAGGGCACACGTAGGGGGATAAACTGGGAACAAGCAGAAGATGCTCCCTTCCTAGTGTCCTTGTTGTCCAGGAGGCCAGTCTAGCACTTCCCCTGCCAAACAATATGCCTAAGAATGTTGAGGTTCCTCAGAAACTCAATGATGGTTCATTCTTGAGAAAAGGCCACTGATGTGCAGGACAAGCTATCCTCAAAGACCACCTGCCTGGCCTTACCAGTCTTCCCCGTGGAAAGTGTGGACAAGATTCCACAAGCAATTTTGGCTGGTTCTGGCCCACGTATGACCAAAGGTGCATCTTGGATAGTGCCGTTGAATCCTGCTGCAATATCACCCCTATTTGAAGGCAGGCTCGTGTGGTTTCTTCTATGGATTGATATGCAACCAGACCATTGTGGGTGGGTGGAGTGGGGTAGGCTTAATCCACAAATCCCTCTGAAAGACACTTTGCCGGTGGCATGGCACTCTCTTGCCGGGCCCAGACTTGCAGTGGGTTTCTGCCCCACGCCAGGGCCGGTAAGAATTTATTATATAGAGGTATAAAAAAAGATGATGTTCCATTATAAATTTGCTAACAACATAGATTTAATCCAGAGGTGTATATATCTTATGACCTGTCATTGGGAATCTTTATTTGTTTGGAGGAAAATGCTCTAATCTCGTTTCTTTTTTCTATTTATTTTGTTGCTGTTGGGGGGGGGGTGTCACTCTCCTCCTTGACTTTGAACAAAAATATATTTATTCCTTCCCCTCTTGGTGATAAGAGCTTTCTAATTAGGACTGAAGGATTAAACATCTCCTGTCTATTGTCTGTGTGGACGTGGGCTGGCATTTCTTCAGACAAAAGCCTCTTAAGTGTTGAAACACTTTGTGTGTATTTTAAAAGTTGTTTTCTGGAAATGTCAGTGAGGATTGATTGAAATGAAAACCAGTGGTTCCAATGGCAGCCCCTCTAAACCGTCCTCTTCATCCGGATTGCTGCAGACTCCATCATCCACTGCTTTCCCACACTTGCTCTGGAATTGCCATCTTATTGCTGTATGCAAATCCTGTTGCTTTTAATTAATTCCTGGGTCTCGCTTTTTGTCCAGCACCCCCCCCCCCGCCCCGAAGAAGTTGATGGGGCTGCCTTGCTTGGAAATTTGCAGGGAGTTTCATCAGTGGTGAGCGCCCAAAAATTTTACTATCACACTGTGGGCGTGGCCAGGGGAAAAGCCCTGCGTTGTACCCAAATTAGGACTACTTTATTTCAAAACTTGGAGGGGGGGGCAGCCAGATTTTCTGCTACCGGTTCTGGCAAATGGTGTAAACCTGCTGATGCCCACCACTGAGTTTCATGGAATGTCACAATTTTAAGTTGTGGTGACAATTCTGTTTGATTTCTTTTTCCATCTGTTGTAACAACCCATCAAAGCTAAACGTGGAGGGATACAGGGCTGTAGAGAGCACCTGTTCTGTACAGCGAGTCACTTGGCTGTGTGCGCTGAAAGTCAACCAGGAGAGGTCCCATTCACCAAGTCCGGTCTGCTTCTATGTTCTGCATTAACATAGGCTGCATTCACAGAAGGAGTCTCCAAAACCTGTGAGATACTACTAGTCCACTTCTATTCAGCCCCAAAAAGCCCTTGCCTAGTGTAATGTGTCCAATTCTGGGCACTGCACTTTAAGAAAGATGAAAACAAATTAGAGCAGGTACAGAGAAGGAGAACAAGGATGATCAGAGGACTGGAAACCAAACCCTAGGGAGGGAAGACTGAAGGAACCGGGGCCTGTTTAGCTAGGGAGATTTCATGAAGGCACTCTTCAAATACTACCTGAAAGAGAATCCTAAAGAGGAGGGAAGGATCTGTTCTCAATCGTCCCAGAGTGCACAATGTGTAATAACGGGTTGACGCTACAGGGAGCAAGATCTAGGCTGAATATTAGGAAAAGGCTTTTAACGGTTAGAGCAATATGTCAGTGGAACCCACTGCCTCGAGGTGTGGCAAGTGCTCCAACACCGGAAGCCTTGAAGAGAGAATTAAGACAGCCTCTGTCAGACCTACTTCGAGCTGGATTCTGGTTGGGCTTGATGGTTTAAAAGGCCCCTTTCCACTCAGTGATTCTATGATTCTGGAAACTTCTAGCTACCATCATCTCCCCTCTGTCTCCCTTTCTCAAAGCTAAACATGCCCAGTTCCTTTTCTTGTATGGTTTGGTTTCCATTCCTCTGGTCACCCTTGTTGCCCTTCTCTAGTTTGTTTGCATCTTTCTTAAAGTCCGGTGCCCAAAATTGGACACAGGACTCCAGCCATGATCTACCGAGTGCTGAATAGAGGAGGACTATTAGTACCTCATGGGTTTTAGGGATTACATTTTGCATAACCAAATGTTTTGGGCAGCTGTTGCTTACGGTCAGGTGATACCTGCTCCGTAAATCAGTAGACTTGGTCCACAGTTTTAAATAAATAGATCGAGAAAATGCAGGCATGTTAACAGGTCTGATGGAAAAGAAACAGATGGGATAATCCCCCCCCCCCAATCCAGAGAGCGGAAAGGTGTTTTTACACATTCTGCCTTCCTCGCACACCCTGCCGTGCAAACTACTCTAGTGTCTTGGTTCCAGTTGCAAGGCTCCGTGTGGCTTCTTCTGAGCACCAGTAACGAAGAGCCAGCCATACAATCTCTATGCCCACCATCCTTTCTCAATCTGTTCCTTCAAAGGTGGACTAGAACCAAACAGATTGAGAGCCAAGCAGAAGACAAATGAAGTGTGTGAAGTTCAGCAACTTTGCTGGAAAAGCAAATATAGTTCAAATGGGTTGAAAATCGTGGAAGGGTTCAAGGTGAAAGTGGGGAGAGTTCCCAAGGGTTATCCCCTCCCCCCCCCCTTTCTCTCCCAGGGCGACACACAAACGAGACTTACTTGGATCCAGATCCAGTCTTCCCTCTGCTGCTAGGATCTTTTAAAGGTTTATGTCCCTTTGTGGTCAACCTACTGAGACCCATGCAAAAGATAAAGGGTTAAATGGGGCTGAAACCCTCACGGGATCTCTAACCCAGTAAAGGCAAACTTGCCCCTTTCATCCTGTTTCACCTACATTTAATAGATGGAATCATTCTTGCAGAGTCCAGCATTTAATGCACTAGGAAGAGCTTTCAAAAGCGGGCCAAGGGCCTTTGGGAGGTCTGGCTTGGATTGCTCGTGTCCTTCAGGCTGCAGGTTACTGACTCCTGGTCTGCCGTAGAAACCTGGGTCCAACCCAAGCCCTTGTTGCTTCAAGTTCACCCTCAAGAATGTCCCTTGTTTGTGGAAAAGCACAAATCTGATGCCAAACCCATGGAGAGAATCTCTGAGACGGGCGAAGACAGAGCTTTATTTTAGAGAAGTTCCTTGGAGTCCATCTAATAGGGCCGGATTGCTTTGTGCTCCACTGCCAATGGAGAGAATCTCGGAGACGGGCGAAGACGGGAAGATGGAGCTTTATTTTAGAGAAGTTCCTTGGAGTCCATCCAATAGGGCTGGATTGCC
The DNA here is from genome assembly GCA_030440675.1 of Furcifer pardalis. NCBI lineage: Eukaryota > Metazoa > Chordata > Lepidosauria > Squamata > Chamaeleonidae > Furcifer > Furcifer pardalis. The sequence continues at coordinate 47,947,301 of CP126891.1, forward strand.
TTGTCCTCCACTGCCAATGCATGGGGAAGTTGCCTAAAGCCAGCCCTGAAAACTTTCCTGGGATCCATAGGGCACAAACTACAGGCCAGACTTCCAATTCAGTCACAGGAGTTGTACCCTCTTTGTTTAGTTTTGAATATTTTCACTGCATCCTCCAAACTACCCGACTTTTGGGGACCAAGAAATATTGGAAGTTGCACTGCAAAAATAATAACAAAAGCAACTCGTTTTCAAATCCCCGCACCCACCACCCCTTAGCTCAGGGGTGCCCAAACTTTTTGGTTTGTGGGCTAGTTATGTGGTTCCTCCCACCGGAAGTGGAAGTAAAATGTGCTTTACAATCTGTTTTGCAACAGGATGAGATTGATTTCAGGTTGCCATTTTCTCTGCTTAAACCAGGGGTGCCCAAACTATGGCCTGTGGGCCAGATCCAGCCCTCTACACAAATTCATCCACCCCACCACCCTAACATCTGGAAGTAAAATGCCAGATAAACTGGCATTGGGGCCAGATCTGGCCCATGGGCCGTTGTTTGGGCACCCCTGCCTTAGCTTGCTGCTTGGAAAGTTAATGTCTTGGACAGCAGAGAAAGCCCTTGGAAGCCAGGCACACAAATGCAACACACACACACAGGGGCAAATGTTTGAAAGCCAGCTGTAGTCATTTTAGCAGAGAAACTCTATCCACTTATTGGTATCACTCCACCTAAGGAGAGAAGTAGCAGCAGATACTGAGAAAGCCAAGCAAGAGAAGGACCTGCGACATCCTCTGAACAGAGATGAGCCTCAAGCCCACCCGCTCTGATCCAGGAAGAGCTTTGGGGCAAGAACAAACATTCTTGAGGGTACACCAGAGCAAAAGCAAACTAGAAGATGGAGGGAGGAGCTCACTGGGCAACGAATGACCTTAATGGAGGAACTCAACCTCCCCCACATTACTTGGATGACTCTGAATAGGCCGAGGGTTCAATATAAAACCAACATGTTCAAGTGGGGGCCAATGGCAGGGAACACACTGTGTGAATGTGAGGAAATGCACATCTCGGCTCATTTATGGGTCTCCCAATTACGAGACGCATGGACCGATGAGGATTTAAGTGGCGTCATTTTTGACATCCAAGGTTTGATCAGGACACGAAAAAAGCAGAGGACAACCACAAAGCAACACACACACCCCTTTCTCAGGACATGGCTCTGAGGCACCCTTTTTATTGCTATTTTCACACATTCCCAGGTTGACCCTTTCCTGCTGGGGAAGGAGGTATCAATACTGAGCCTTAGAGCCCATCAACACTGTCTGCATTTAATAAGAGGAAAGAACACACAAGGCACGGCTGTTGCATGTACTGTATATGATCCAGGGGTTCAAAAGGAACTGGACTGGACTCTGCCCCTAAAGTTGGGGCTGATGGATGGTTCATTCTAAAAGCAGCCTCCCATCTCAAAGCCATACTGGGGAACCACAGGAGGACCCCAGCGCTGGGTGGGAGTTGCCAGTGAGACGAAGACCCATGGCCATCTCCTCTACCTCTGGTCTCTGCTGAAATGAGTTCCCACAGGTCCAGAAGCCCCTCTTTCTACTTGTGCTGTATCCAATTCTGAATCTTGGCTCTCCTCATGGCAATCAGCTGTGAAGGTTGTCCTGGGGACAATAAAACACACTGGCCACCTGCATTGAAGCATGACACCTTTCCCATTGATCCAGTCCCAGGAGTCACTTTCTGGTCCTGAGCCCTTTTGACAAAGTCCTCCTCAGCCCCATGGCCAGGATGGATGCAGCTGCCACCCTCCATCAAGATGGAGTCAAGTGGGTTTTAGACCAGGGTAGCCAAACTTTTCCACTGCAGGCCAGACCATGCCCATGCCCCCACAGACAGATGTGCGGGCCGGAGGTGTGGTTACTCCCATCACATGCAGCACATTTTCACTGGTTCCCATGGCACCAGGGGTTGAGGGCAGCGGGTTTTCACTGTTTTTTGGCATATTTTCCATGCTTCCAGTGGCAGGGTCCTCACTGCAGGCCAGATTAATTGGCACCAAGGGCCGGATCCAGCCTGCAGACCGTAGGTTGGTCACCCCTACTTGTAGACTTTTGCCACCGAAGGCTGTTAGTCCTCAGGGTTGTCAGCTTAGTCAATCATTCAATGACAATTGGCACGGAGTTGCTGGCAGTAGGGTCTACTCCAGTGTTTCCCAAATGCTGGTTTTTGGACTTCAATTCCCAGAAGCCTAAGTCATTTCCCCAAAGCACTGATCAGCCAATGTACTGACTTAGGCTTCTGGGAATTGAAGTCCACTAGTGGGCTGTGTACCCCTTTTTGGGAACCACTGGTACTCTATTGCCAGAATAGCCAGAAGCCCAAGCAATTAGAAAAACAAAGACACAAGGGGGAAGAGGTGGGCGTGTTATTTCCTACAGACAAAAATCCAGCATAAAAACCTGATCAAAGACATGAGTGCCAAACGTAAAGGGGTGTTACAGGTGTAAAGGCAGTGTTGCAAACGTGCCCGTCACGCAACTCACACGCTAAAGCCGTCCAAGTATTGCTCCATGCATTAGCAAATGATCCGGCGGAGTCTCGCCACCACCGACCTTCGGGTCAGACATCTTGCAGATCGACATGATCCACTTTCACCAGTTCATCCTTTAGCCTCTTTCTGCGACAGCTGAAATCTTGTGATAGATCAGGGGTACCCAAACTTTTCAGGCCGCGGGCCAGTCATATGGTTCAGGGGGCCAGTCACTATGGCCCATGGGCCAGATCCAACCCCCCAACCCATACAGGCACTGGATCTGGCCCATGGCCTGAGTTTGAGCACCCCTGCGATAGACAGACCCAAGTTTCCGGAAAGAAGAGCATTTGCAATCAGAGCCCCAAGTGGTGCAGTGGTTAAACTGCTGTGCTCCAGCAAAAACATTGTGACTTTGACCCTGACGGGGATCAAGGTTGACTCAGCCTCTTCCATCCTTCCAAGGTGGTCAAATGGGTCCCCAGCAAGTTTATTTCTGCCCCTATGCCCTATTAAGTTCTTCTTCATGGTCTCTGTGAATCCACATGAATGGGTTTATTACATTTATGCACAGTAAACCCATTGGTGTGGATTCACAGGGGACCACGAAGAAGAACAGTTACAGGTAAGCAACCTGTCATTCTTGAGCCACGGAGGTGTAGGGGGTTCCATTGCCCCACTGCAGCCGAGATGTTGTGAGTTCGATGCTGATGGGGATAGAAAAGGTTGACTCAGCCTGGCATCCATCTGGGGACAAAATGCTAATTATCTTGTGACCCACCCAGAGAGTGCACAAAGCACTATGGGGTGGAAGGTGAGTGTGATGGCTCTTGCTCTTGGAAGGTAGATAAAGACTCCAAGCCAATCACTCCTTCGAGGACAACCTGGAGCTTTGGACCACCATTTGCACCTGCAGTTTTGGGAGGTAACTTCACTCACCCAATTCTTATTCTCCTGCTCCAAAAATGGTCCCCATTCCCTCTGAAATACCTGTCTCCAGACTCTTCTGGAGAAGAGCGAAGGGCGTAGAACCCCTAGTTCTGCAGTGGCAGCAAACCTTGGCACTCCAGCTGTTCTTGGACTTCAATTCCCAGAAGCCCAAGTCTCTGAATCCACATGAATGGGTTTACTGCCCTTGGCACTCTGGGTGTTCTTGGACTTCAATTCCCAGAAGCCCAAGTCTCTGTGAATCCACATGAATGGGTTTACTGTGCATACACATACACGCAGTAAACCCGTTTGTGTGGGTTCACAGAGACTTGGGTTTCTGGGAATTGAAGTCCAAGAACACCCAGAGTGCCAAGGTTTGCCATCTGAGCCGTAGCCTTTGGGGCAAAAGCGCCCCCATTTCTTCCCTTGCACATGTACCATCTTAAGGCGCCCATTGGTAGTCAACCTACAGTGACGTACGGCAAACGCTTCCAATGAAAGGCGCCTGTTCCTTGTCTCTGTTTCCACAGGTAACACTTAGTGCTTTCTGGCATATTCAGAACGATGGGCTCCCATGCCATGTTGTAATCTAACCCTTTAATAAGGAAGGCAAAGTCAAAGGGAGTTGGACGACCCTCCATCAGATCTGCTTTGAATCAGATTCCTTCCTTGAGCAGGGAGGTTGGACTCCACCGCCTCAAAGGCCACACACACAGTTTCCCAACTCAGTGATTCTATGGTTCTGATGGCCAAACCACAGAGGACATTAAGGAGCACCGGCAAGAAGAGGATGCGCTTAAGGCTGCTACAGAAATGGAACTAGAACTTCCCAATCCAGCCTCTGAAATCAGACTCCTCTGGACACAACTGACTAGCATGCAAGTCTCGCAGAAGTCCATCAACCTTGCTTCAGAGTAAACCCAGCTAGAGACTGCGCTGTGAGCCGCTGTGTTGCACCTGATCTCTGTGCCATTTTGAACCTCTGGCAAGAAGTCTGGAGGCCGCTCCTGGCCTGGTTTCTCCCTACAGAAGCATCTGTTGGACCTTCACATCTGCTTCTTGGTCTCCTCCTTCGTCTTCACACCACCATGGGTCACAATCCCCACCACTTTTGCAAGCTGGGGTTCTCAGAACTGATTCCAAAGCCCCAAAGATGTCTTGACCCCTTAGCTTGTCTGGCCACTCCCGGCCCACGGAGGTTGCCGGGGGAGAAGATGTGGCAGGTAGGAATTACGAGTCCCTTGAGCTTTGGGCAACGTAGCCAAGACTCTGGATGTCTCCAGGGAAAATCACATGCAGTGCCAGAAAGGGAAGCCTCCTTGCTCTCTCCCAGAAGCTGTCCTTGGGAAGTAGACGGCCCTTGCTTAAGGAGGCTCAGTCTCCCCCCCTCCACCCAGTGGCCAAAATGCCCTTGGGCTCCCTCAACGTACATCACCCCCATTCCTCCCATCTAGTGTGTGGGGTGTGGGTGGCCGGGAAACCACGCTTCCTCAGCAGGCCAGCTCATGGTCTGCCACGGCAGAAAAGGGAAGGCTGTGGCCACCATCGCTGCGGTTACTGCCGCTGGTTTTGCTCCGTTTGCTTTTCTTGCCCCAGGCCAGGAGGGTGGTGGCGGCGGCCCCTTTGCTTGGCACCCGCGGCGTCTTCCGGCTGCTCTCCTGGTTCTCTTTCGGCTGGCCACTGGCACCCGGAGAGGACATCATCCCAACGGACGTCTTGTCCACCTTCCAAAGGAAGAAGAGGGAGGTTAGGAGAAGCAGCAGGAGAACGACGGTGCGTTGCCTGTTGTGAATTAACAATTCTCTACTGAACGGGACTGCAGTGGCTTAGTGGTTAAGACACTGAACTTGACGTCTGGAAGGCTGGGTCTCGAACTGGGTGAGCTCCTGTCATCTTACCCAGCTCCTGCCAACCTAGCAGTTTGAAAGCAAGAAATTACAAGTAGAGAAACAGGTACCACTTCAGTGGGAAAGGTAACAGCATTCCCTGTGCTCCAGCCTCTAATCATGCCTGCCACGTGACCACAGAAACAGCACTGGCTCTTTGTAAACAGATGAGCACTGGACTGTAGAGAGTCAAATACGACTGGCTTCCGAGCAAGGGATGCCTTTCCTGTTACTCTATTGTGCCTCTCCAAAGCAAGTAAGGAATGAAACAGAATACTACGAGAGAGAACAAACCCTACGGCCGTGGTGGGCAACCTTGGCTGGCTCTCCAGGTGTTCTTGGACTTCAATTCCCAGAAGCCCAAGTCAGCACACCTGCAGATCAGGGCTTCGGGGAAACTGAAGTTCTAGAACAGCTGGAGTGCCAAGGTTGGCCACCAATGCCCTACAACGTAAAAGCCACAGGACTGAAGACAAGCAGCCAAAGAAAGAAGCCACAAGCAGACTAGAACTAGGGATTAAAAGACCCATCTATTTCCATTTTACCACTTACCCATTTATTTAATCTATTTATATACTGCTGCGCTAGAGCAGTGGTGGTAAACCCATGGCACAGGCCAGAGGGGACGCTCAGGGCTCTCTCTCTGTGGTCACATGTGCCTTTGCCCCAGCACAGAGTTCAAACCACTCCTCTGGCCAGCAGCCCAATGGGAAAACTTCCTCTCTCCCCCCAGCACAGTTTGCTCCGCCCCTCCACCCAACAGCCCTACGAGAGAGCTCCCTCTCTCATTGGGCCAGATGAATTGGCGTCAGGGGCCAGACCTGGCCCACAGGCCGTAGTTTGGGCACCCCTGGTTTAAAACACCCATGCCTGGAATTCACTAAGTACTGTACAGTAATACCTCGCATAACGAGTAACTCGCTTAACGAGCAGCATTTCCCCCAAAATGTCTGCCTCGTTGAGCAAGCAAAAACTCACTTAACGAGAACAATTCCCCCTGTTACCTGCAGAGGGTGCCACAGAAAACCATGTGATCGGCTGGCGGCCCGAAAAGTTTGAGCACCCCTGCTGTAAAAGAATCCTTTTTTTACTTTATTCTTGATGTGTGATGTTTTAAAAGTTGAAGTTTAATGTTTGGAATGTTATTGTTTGATTTAACATGTTCCTGCACACTATTTATGCTGTTTATGTGCACTTTATAAATAATTTTGAACAAAAAAAAAAGTGTTTTTTTCAGGACTTTTGTCTGAGGTCCAGAACAGAATTTTGGTTTTCAATGCATTCCTATGGGAAAATTCATTTCGCTTAAAGAGCAATCTGGTGGAATGCATTTTGCTGTTTAAGGGAGGTATTACTGTACTCTTGAGCAGGGAATCTTCCCGAAATAAAGACTCCACCAGCCGGGGGGGGGGGGGGAGAGGCCCTGCCCAAAACGTGTTGGGTCTCCATCACTGGGTCCCTCCAGTCCAGACCCAGAGAGTCTCACCCCATGAATGCAGACAGAAAGCTAACCATGCCGCCAAAATGGCCTCCTTCGCTCCCCAATGTCCCTTACCGGGCTTGACCCTTCCGAGGGCTGCAAGGTGACGAATGCAACCTCCACCCCTTCCTCTCCGGCCACCTTCAGCAACTGCACGACCTCGGCATGCTTTGACCACTTGCAGTCCTTGCCATCGATGGAGACAATGTAGTCGCCTTCCTTCAGGCCGGCCTCCTGGAAAGCCCACGAAGCAGAAAGATGAGGAGACGGAGACTGGGCTGCTCAGAAGTGCCCACAAGATGAACCAGCCGGGACCTCGGTGGCTCAGTGGTTAAGATGGGGAACTTGACGACCGGGAAGGGGGCGGGTCAGTTGTTTTGAGACCCAAGTGCTGTATGACAGAGTGAGCTCCTGTCTCTGTCCCAGCTCCTGCCAAATTAGCAATTCAAATGCAAAACATTGCCAGGAGATAAATATGTACTTAAGAGACCGCATTGCCCCAAGGCCATCTCCCCGTCCCACCAGAGCGGACCGGAGAGGCTCCCTAGTTGTTCCATCGGCCAGAGAGGCTCCCTAGTTGTTCCATCGGCCAGAGAGGTGCATCTCTCTGGCACTAGAAGGAGGGCCTCTGTGTCCGCCCTGGCCCTACGGAACCTCCTGCCAATGGAGCTACATCTCCAGACGGAGTTGCTGCCCTTTAGGAAGAATCTAAAAACATGGCTGGCAGGGCAGGTATGGGGTGCAGGAGGGACTATGACCCCAGCCCACTGGTTGGTGAGAGTTCCCTCTCTCCCTCCACTTTTTTAATTAGAAAGATGTAGCATTTGGTGTGCTTTCAATCTTTTTTTGATTTAAATTTTAAATTTTAATTTTAACAGTTTTGAGGTTTTTATGTAGTGTTTGTGTTTTACTGTCATGTGTGTTTTTTTTTAATTATTTGTAAACTGCCCTGAGTCACTTCAGTAAGAAGGGCGGTGAAGAAATACAAACAAATAAATAAATAAATTTACTGCTTCGTCGGGAAAGGTAACAACCATCTGTGTGTTCTGGCATCTAGTCATGCCTACCACATGACTATGGAAACGGCTGCAGATGCAGAGAGCGCTGGCTCTTTGGCTATAAACAGAGATGAGCACCAAACCCTAAAATCGGATATGACTGGCTTTCGAGCAAGGGAGACCTTTGCCGCTGGCTGGTTAAACTATCCCAAGTCTCTCCCACAGATCTTAGCTTAGGTACTGGATGCTCTGAGATACACCAGTGCTGAATCTGGAGGCTCAACAAATGGCAGCCAACAGACCATAAATATAAATATACTCTTACATCATTGCACCATTAATTATGATAAATTCTCTAGCTAATCTTTTCCAGAGCATCCCATTTACTTACAAACCCATCATCCAGTTTTTAACTCACTTCTTTTCTCCTAAATATCTTTCCACGACACCCCATTGTTTCTTACACTTAGCCAAAGATTTATTCATTCATTCATTCATCCATTCATTCATTCATGCATGCATGCATTAGAATCTCTATTGCGCCCTACTTGACAGGGTAACTCAGGGTGGATTACAAATACGTCATGTAAAAACATATAAAATCACAAATTCATTACCGTTTTTAAAATCTTAAAACAATTTAGGATTGATTTCTCAATCAACATAAATTCCTGTAATCTGGTTCCTGGACTTCCAATCCCAGAGGCCTAAAGTGAGTCCATTGGCTGATCAGTGCTTTGGGGAATTGACTGAGGCTTCTGGAAATTGAAGTCCAGAAACCCAACTGACCCAATATGGAGAACTTGGCATGGGGACCAGGTAACCTGGGAAATCCAGGAATGTTTCTGTTGGGATCTGTGGCCAAATTATTCCGCAGTGACTTCAAGTGAGCTTTGTAAGTTGGGCCACTTACGGCCCACTGTCCCTATGCGGCAGAATACGTTTATGAGTGGTGTTACTGGTTGTCATTATCTTAGAACGTTTGGAGGATTCTACTCAAGGTAACAAATAACTAAATCATTTTTGACCACCACCCTGTAAAGGCACTTGGCCTTCAGGCTGAAAGGCGTCCCCAACCCTTAAAACTCTAAAGCAGGGGTTCTCAACCTTTTCAAGCCGTGGGCAAGATCATGCTCCCTCAAGACAGTTGAGGGGGGGTAGCTCCCCCTGCCATAAATGCTGCCGTAAAATATGTCCACGGCTGTCATAAATGCATTTACAACAGCTGCGTCCACAATTACAGTGGTTTTCGGCACTTCTGGGGGAGGCAGTGGCAGCCCACGTGAAATGGCACCGTGTCCCGGATCCAGCCCAAGGGCCGTAGGTTGAGGACCCTTGCTCTAAAGGCAACCTTGACTGTAAGGCGCCTTCATCCTCCCAAAGGCCCGATATGACACTCACTGCGGCGCAGCCACCAGGAACAACGCCGGCGATCAGGACCGGGGAGTCTCCTCGGAGGGTGAAGCCGAAGCCGTTTTCCCTTCGAACGAGGTGCACCGTCCGCGGGGGGTGCCACTTGTTCTTGGCACAGAAGACAGAGAGTGGACCCTGCAGAAGGCAGGGAAGGTGTTGGCAAAGGGCAGAGCAAGTGAGGGACCTGATGTCACATTCTTGCTACACACCCAACACAATGGGCTCTCCAGGATCATCGCCCCAAGAGGGAACAATTCCCTTGCTGTGTAAATAATGGGGGCCTTAATTAGAGCCCCGTTTCATCTGCTTAACGCCGCCGCCTTCTTCCGTGTCTAGGCTGGATGTGAAACTGCCAAAACAAAGCCATCCTTTCTTGCGAGTTCCTTCCGTAGTTCCTTCCGCCAAGCTCCTCCAGCACAGACTCCACTCCACCCCTCTGCCCAGCAGCCCAATAGGAGCGCTTCCTCCTGCCCCTCTGCCCAGCTGCCCAATGGGAGTGCTTCCTTCCTCCTCCAGCACAGAGTCCACTCCACCCCTCTGCCCAATGGGAGCGCTTCCTCCCTCCCCTCTGCCCAATGGGAGCGCTCCCTCCCTCCCCTCAGCACAGAGTGGGTTTGGGGCTGCAGTTTGTGCACTTGGTCTCTAAAAGGTTCCCCATCACTGCTCTAGATGATCTGAACCGTGTTGGTGCTGGAGGAGAGAACAAGCGGTCTTCTCTAGATACCATTCGATACCTACTAGCTTGTGAAAGATGTCCGTGATCTTCACTTTGGAGAAGTTGGGAGTCTTGATTTCTGGTCTCTGGTGAGTTTTGGCTGAAAGAGAAAGGTGGTCAGAGAGGGTGAGGAGGGAGGTGGGAACGGACTGGGCTTCAACCTCTGGCGCAGATGGGGCAGGCGATTTTCCCTCCTGGGTCCAGACTCCTACCTACTGTAGTTCAGGTTTCAGGGGGAGAGAAAGACATCACAACACCCAGCCAGTCTTGCAAGGAGAGTATTTGGGGCCAGCCATCTAATAACCTCCACGTCTTTTCTTCTGATAACCTAATCTAAGCTTCCAGCCCTCAATAATCCTGAAAGAACCCACCTCTGAGCATGCAGAAGAAAAGCAGGAAGGCAAGAACGGAAGGCTTTATACTAAGACTGTTGCTACTGACTGTAAGCCACCCTGAGTCACCAATGGTGAGCGGGCGGCGATATAAGAATGACTGAATGAATGAATGAATGAACAAATAGCCCCCAGCGATCAGAAAGCAGCAATTCAACCATTTTCTCTCTCCGCCCTCCACCACAATTATTATAATGATTTTGTGTCAGAGAAACTCTGCTTAGGGGACGCCCAAATGAGGCTCCTTTCATGTCCCCAAGATCTTTTGTCACTGAAATGGGCCCTATTTATCTACTTGCAAGTTCTTGCTTTCAATCTGCTAGGTTGGCAGGAGCAGGGACAGAGACGGGCACTCAAACCGTCATGCAGTACCCAGGTCTCAAACTGACGACTTGCCGGCCTTCCAAAGCGAGCTTCTTAACCCCTGAGCCACTGGAACCCCTCCCACAATTATTTATGGGATAATTTCCCATCTGAAATAGTATCAGCTTCATCTTTAATTGCCTTCCACAAACAGCTAAAAGCAAGCAAACATATTTTTTGTCACCAGGTGTTTTCACCTGGAACCTCTCATTTATAAAACAACAAAGATAATTTTGGTTTTGGCTATTAGACCCAATTTTGATAGACTTTTTTTGAAGTTTTTAAAAAGTGATTCGTGTGCAATTGCCATCCGGGGTGGATGTGCTTAATTTCTTATTTGTATTTGCTTGAATTGCTGTACTGGTTGTTGTTTTTTAATTTTATGAACTAATGATTATTATGACACTGTCTATTGTTGGTTGTTTTCTATAAGGTTCTGCTAAATGGGGTGGGATGCAAATAAAATAAATGGCTAATAAAGGTAAATCTCTCCCTTGCTCAAAAGCCAACTCCAAGGTGCTCATGCTAGACCAGGAGTTCTTGCTCATGATCACACACGCCTTGGTCACCTCCAGACTTGATTACTGTAATGCACTCTACATGGGGCTGCCCTTGGTGACCATTCGGAGGCTGCAGCTGGTCCAGAATGCAGCTGCCCGGGTAGTGATGGGGTGTGGGTGTTATGCTCGTGCCTCACCGTTGCTTCGGGAGCTGCACTGCTGCCGGTGTGCCTCGGTGCAATTCAAGGTGCTGGTTATTACCTTTAAAGCCCTACAAGGTAGTGGGCCAGGATACCTAAGAGACTGTATCGTCCCAAGGACATCTGCCCGCCCCACTAGAGCAGACCAGAGAGGCTCTCTGGTTGTGCCATCATCTAGAGAGGCTCATCTCTCTAGCACTTGAAGGAGGAGGGCCTTCTCTGTGTCTGCTCCGGCCCTGGGGAACCTCCTCCTGCCAACTGAGCTGCACCTCCAGGCAGAGCTGCTGCCCTTTTGGAAGGGTGTAAAAACCTGGCTGGCAGGTCAGGTCTGGGGTACTGGAGGCACAACGACCTCTGCCTGCTGGCTGGTTTGACCTCCTCCCCTGCTCCCTTAAGTTCTTAAGTTTTTAAATCATACAAGTTTTAGTCATAGTTTTAATTGGTTTTAACTGTGGATTTTGAGAACTTTTAGAATTTTAGCCTGTACTGTTTTTTTGTTTTTTAGGATGTGTTAAACCGCCCTGGGTCGCCTTCAGCGAGGAGGGCGGTATAGAAATTTAACTAAATAACTAAATCTCTATTTATAGCCATAGAGACAGCGCTGCCTGAATCTGCAGACAATTCTATGGTCATGGGGCAGGCATGACCAGATGCTGGATTGCATGGAATGCTGTTACCTTGCCTGCTGCAGCGGTACCTATTTATCTACTTGCAATTTCTTGCTTTTGAACTGGTAGGTTGGCAGGAACTGGTAGACGGGAACTCACTCCGACATGCAGGTCTCAAGTCTTGTACTGCTGACTTGCCGATCTTCTGGTTGTCAAGATCAGCGTCTTAGCCACTAAAGCACTGCAGTCCCTCTAAATGGCTAATACAAGCGTCAAATAGGCCTGCTATTCACAGTCTGTGGTGGTATCTCAGTGGGTAAGAGGTTGAGAAGCTCACCTTGTTAGTTGGAAGGCTGACAAGTTGGCAGTTCGAGACCTGGGTACTGCATGACAGATTGAGCACCAGCTCCTGATTGTCCCAGCTCCTGCCAATTGCAAGTAGATAAATAGGGACCACTTTGGTGGGGAAAAGATCTTGGAGACATGAAAGGAGCCTCATTTGGGCATCTTCTAAGTTTCTCCAGAAAAAATCCTTTCAAACCAGAATTTCTGACACAAAATTATTAACAGTCTACCAAAAATCCCACTTTATCTGTTGCTAAATTCTGAGCTCTTTTTTCCAAAATGCTCAGCAAGTTGGGACGCACATTTAATTTGTATAATGGCTGTGAAGGTGTGAGAAAGAAGCCAAATCCCTCTTGGGTTCTGACCAGTTATCATCGTGAAGGATCCCAAATCTCAGGCTCACTTACGATGGATGTCCGGGGCTTCCACCGTCTCGAAAAAATCCTCTTCGTGATCAATCTGAGAGTACTTGTTGAGCGAGCGCTTGTGAGCCAAGGAGAGGACCTCCTGGAGGATGTCCATCTTCCGCAGGATCTTGCACAGGCCATGGATCCGCATGGCTTCCTCGTGCCTCATGATGGCCCTTTTCAGGTGAGACTTGGCTGCAAAAAAACAGAGTGAGGAAAAGGTGAGAAAGGAGGGCCAGCAGGTTCCCCAGGGCAGCTCTGGTGACCGTCTGTCCAAGCAAAGCCACACTAGGGGGTGAAGAAAGAAAACACCAACATCCCCCCCAAAGGGCCTCTTCTGACCTCTGCTTTTGACAGAATTAGTATCTGTCTATCTGTCCATCCATCCATCTGTCCATCCATATCTATCTATCTATCTATCTATCTATCTATCTATCTATCTATCCATCCATCCATCCATCCATCCATCCCAGAGTTTCCGAAACTTTTCATGCCATGGGCCGGTCACGTGTTTGAGTGGGCCGGTCATGAGGTTCCTCCTGCTGTAAAACACATCCACAGCTGTTGTAAATATGTTTACGACAGCTGCAGGTACATTTACAGCAGTGCTTATGCATGCACAGGCATTTTACTTCTGCTTCTGGTAGCGGCGAGGGCCGAATGATTTGGCACCATGGGTTTGGTCTGGCCCGTGGTTTGGCTACCCTTGATCTAATCATTCATCGTTCACTTGCTTGCTTGCTATCCATCCATCCTTAACTACCTACCTACCCACCCACCCACCCGCCTACCTACCTATGGCTTGCTTTCGTTCCAACCATCCATCCATCTTTCACTTGCTTGCTAATCCATCTATCCCCCCTTCCCTCCCTACGGCTTGCTTGCTTTCTATCCGTCTATCCATCCCTAGATACCTAGCCACCTATCCATCCAATTATTCATCTTTCACTTGCTTGCTTGCTTGCTTTCTATCCATCCGTCCATCCAGGATATTTCCCATTCTGGGCAATGTACAAACAATTAAATACGTAACACTATTAAAACAACACCTCAGGGTGGGCGACTCACCCAGCCTCCTGCGCTCTTCCCGGTCTTGCAAGAGCAGGCGGAGGGCGGGCCCCTCTGGCGTGAGGATGTGAAACTGGAGGAAAGCCTTTTCGTGCTCCGGGAGCTCTGGATCAGGCGAGGCTGCAAGAAACAGACCAGGCAACGGCTAACTGGAACAGAAGATACGGAGGAGACCAAACTGTGTCCACAGCAAATGCTTTACAAGAAGAGGAATGGTTAGGTTGGAGGGGAAGAGCTAATCCTTCCATCTGTCATGGGGAGGTGAATTCTCACTTGGAAGGAAGGGAGGATCAGCATTAACTGCGAGGGATGGGTGCTCAGCTTGGCCCCATGCCCCTTTGTCCAAGCGACTCTTTTGCGTCCCTTTGTATGTTGGCTTCTCTTCCCTGGAGACTCAGAAAAGAAGCTCTGGGGGAAATGGAGCTTTAGTAAAAGAAAAGTCTAGGTGCTATGATGGTAGTGGTGGTCTTCTTCGGCTTCATTTTATGTATCTCATTAGACAAAGCAACTTGCTGGGGCAACCCTATTAAAATTCTCCCGGGCTTGTCATAAAAAACAGCAAGCAGCCGCACCAGACGTACGAGGCGACCTTAACATGAGGTGTCTGAATCCTTATAGGCTTGGCAAGGATCAGCATTTCCACACAGAGGACTTCACAGCCTTTCTGAGACAGAGACAGAGAGAGAGGCTTTCCCCTCCTCCCCACCCTGATCTCCAGCCCCAGAGACAGAACCAATTGGTTGTATCCACTGCCCAAAGCCACAGCTAATCTTCTTAGGCTGGGATGAAATCCAGGATTAAGGCCTCTCTAAGCAGCAGGGGCAGAGAACGAACCATTAGCAAAGGACTCCTGAGAGCTGCAGAGTCTCAGCCAAAGCATGGGCAAGGGCCCAAATTCTGTCCCTTCTTCAAAAAGACAACACAGGCAGAAAGGGTGCCTATAAACCAGGGGTGTGGCCAAACTAGTTTGGGCACTCCTGGTTTAAGCAGAGAAAACGGCAGCTTAAAATCGATCTCAGTTGCAAAACAGATGGCCCTGCTGTAAACTCATTAAGATCAAAGAGAGCCAGCAGTGTCTGTGGGCTCGGTCTGGTCCAAGCCAGCCAAAAGTCTTCTACTCCAACTGACCGAGATGGAGAGAAAAACTTTTCCAAGTTCGGGCAACAAGTCGGCAATATAAATCTGAATAAGTAAGTAAGTAAGTAAGTAAGTAAGTAAGTAAGTAAGTAAGTAAGTAAGTAAGTAAGTAAGTAAGTAAGTAAGTCTAACTCTCTGGAAAGATGGTCTTTTAAAGGTACCAAACGGCTCAAAAGGTCTAGTCCACGCTTTGGGGTCTGGACTGGATTCTCCAAACTTGCTCCAAAAACCAACCACTTCACGCCACCTCTCCATTTACCAGCTAGTAAGTATTAAAGGAGGACATGCCTGAGGAACTCAACCACCCCTACTTCACGTGGAGGACCCTAAACGGGCTGAAGATTGGAGTCCTTAAGTGCAAGGCTGGCATGCTCAAGTGGGGGCTGCTGGTGGGCAACAACATGTGGTGCGAATGTGGAGAGAGACAGAATCCTTTGGCTCCTTTTCCTGGCTTGCCGATGACTGTCAGAAACCTGCACCAGTGAGGACTTAAGGTTGGCTCATGACAAAGCCAAGAAGGTGGCTTCATTTTGGCAGTCCAGGGTTTTATAAGGACACGACAGAAGAAGACCATCTAGTGGCAGAGAGACTTTCTCATCACTCAATCCCCAAGATCATTGCAACCAGAAATACTGGGTTACATGATCCCTCCGTGTGGCTCCAGCACACGCTGATGAGATTTGCTAGAAAAGGCAATGCTGCTAGTAAAAATAAGAAAGCAGCAGGAAAAGAAAAAGCCCTGATATGAGATGGATCGACTCAAAAAATGAAGCCACAGCCTGAGGTTTGTAAGCACTAAACATGGTTGTTAAACACATGAGTTGTAGGACCATAGGTTGGAGTTGACTTGACAGCACGACATAACAACAACTGTCTCACCCTCTCTCATCAAACAGCTGCAAAGTGAGGGAACCACCATGGATGCTACCCTGAGATGCATATATACAGTATAACTCTATATGGGGCAAAAAAAAACCAGCAGCTTCATAAATTTGAAGGTTAAAGAAATATGTTCTTTGCATAGGGGTGTATTTTACTTCCACTTCCAGGAGCGGCAAGGGTGTCGGATGAATTAGCATCGGGGGCCGGATCCAGCCCGCAGACCATAGTTTGGGCACCCCTGGTATAAGCAGAGGAAATGGCAGCCTAAAAATCTATCTCATCCTGTTGCAAAGCAGATTGAAAGGTGTGTTTTACTTCCACTTCCGTTGGGAAGAACCACGTGACCAACCCGCTGAACCACGTGATCGGCCCGTGACTCGAAAAGTTTGGGCACCCCTACGCTCCATGGATCTGGGAAGCAGAGACATACATTCACACACACCACTGATGAGGAGACAAGAGACCAAAATTCAAAGGCCATTGTGGGTAGAGACGGCAGCTGCACCTCGGCGTCAATCTCTGTGTGTGTGTGTGTGTGTGTGTGTGTGTGTGTCTGTGTCTGTGTCTGTGTCTGTCTGTCTGTCTGTCTTGTGGAAACCCCATGGATAGAATGCTTACAAGTGTTTGCATTGGGGAGGGCCATTCCTTAAGACTCGCAGACCTCAAGGGGAACTCAATGGATCATCTTGGCTTCCTTCCTTCTCACTTAGTGCCCTAATCTACCTTGGAGGATTGTTGTGAAGACATAGGGAATGTGCAGAGAGCCCTGAGCTCATGGAGGGAATGAAGAGGTTGAACCACACCCAATATAGGAAACATAATAGCCTTGGACGGTAGATCCCCACATATAAATGGGGAGAGGTACAACAGAAGGGAGGAGGAACCAGTTCAAGAATACTGGGAAGGATGACCCTGGACACTCACGTGAGCAATCGCAAAGTGCAATAGCGGCGTAGTAGTGTGAGAGGGCCTTGAAGTGCTCCGACTTGACATTCACCATCGTGGTCCAAGAGAAAGGGACGTAGTCCTTCACGTGCGGTTGGGTCATGGTCTGATAGACCAGTGTGTAAACTTCTTCCACCTGGACGGTTGAAAGATTGAAACAAGCAGATGATGCAGAGGTGACGAATGACCTTTCCAGAAGCTATTAGCCCATTACCGTTTCCTTCCCAGAAGAATCCAAAATTACAAGCTGAAGGGGAGGCTTTTTGTAAAGTTAACGGCTCCCAATTCCTCATTCAAGAACAATTCACAAAACAGTTGGCAAAACAATTCAGAAACCTTGTGGCAATAGATTGAGGAAATCTGTTTTCCCCCATTCAACTACTGCAAGGGTTTCAACAAGGCCCAGAGAACAGGCTGAAGGAGGGCAGTTGAGGGCCCAGTTTCTGCTCCTCAAAATGTCCCAGGGATTCAACTCTGCAAACTTTGGCACCATGATCTTAAACTACTAGGCGGGAAGGAGGTGGCAAGGAACGAAGTATGTCCAAAGACAATAAACTCTTCTTCCTCTTCTTCAAGTGCCATATCCAATCCCAGATATTGGCTCTCCTCATGGTGATCGGCCATGAAGACTGTCCTGGGATCAATACAATGCAGTGGCCTTGCGTTTGCTTTCCAACTTGCAGCAAGACACCCATAGTCCCACTGATCCAGTTCCTGGTCCTGAGTCCCTTTGGCACACAAAGTCCTCCTCCTCCGCCCAAGGCCAGGACGGATGAAGCTGTTGCCCTCCATCAAGAGGGATTCAAGTGGGATTTAATCTACTTGGGGACCATCGCCCTTCCCTGTGGACTTCAGCACCCAAGGTCATGAGTCCTCAGAGTGGTCAGGTTAGTTAACGACAATCAGCGTTGAGTCACTGGCAGTACAAGTGCTTAGTGGTTGAGAAAACAAGGCCTTATTAACCACATTTTTGGAAGCAAGACCAAGAAACAGAAACAAGAGCACAATTAAACGATGCACCCCCAAGCTAGGATCTTCTTCCCTTTCTTCAGCTACTTGGGAGCTCAGGTAGGGATCAGAGGGAATCCATGCTTGGTATGCAATGCTTGCTTGTGTTCTTGCCTTTGTTTCTTGCTCCATCTCCGTTATGTTTTGCTTAGAGCGCTGTCTGATAAAGCTCCGTTTCTTCACCCACTGAGTGCTTATTACCTTTGAGCTCTTAAGAAGCGGAGCCTATCGGGCTTAGTTAGCCTGCGTGGCAAGACACTCTGACCCCAGTGCCCCCACCCCACCCCACCCCACCCCCAGCCCCAAAGGTCTAAGCCTGCTCGGCGTTACCCTGCCTGCTTCCTGGGCCAGACGCAGGAAGGTGAGGAAGTCGCTCTGGGTGCTGAGTAGGAGGGCCTTTTCAAAGACACACTCTTGCACCTGGGCAATCATCAGCCGCACCAGCATGTTCAATGAGGCAGTGCTCATGTCTAGGCTGGGGGCATTGGAGAAGTTCTCCTTCAGGTAGTTGAAGGCTCCTGTAAAGGAAGGAGAGGGGGGGAGAGAAAGATAATTAGTCAGTGGTACGGAGACTGTCCAAGTCGATCTGGACTAATTGTTTTTGCTAAAGCACTTTGCATTTTGTCTTCTTCCCAGGAGAAAAAAATTCCTCTCTCCCCCCATTGAGGAAGGAATTTCCAAGAAAGGAGGGAAAGGAACGAGAGACACGGGCTCCCCCTCTTGGATGGGCCACACAGATCCCCGGGCGCAAGTGGCAAAGCTGAAGGAACGGCATGGAGATGCCATCAGGACGGATGCCCTCCCGACCTAACACAGTCAGGGGGAGAGGATGGAGACATGGGATGGGGGGGGGGGGAATGCAGCAGTAATATTGTGGAAGGGGAGCACAAGCTTCCTCCCTTGACTACCAGAAGACCTTTAGCAGGCCCTGCTCAGCCCTACTGAACTCCATTTGTTTCTTCCAGGCGGGGTGGGGGGTGGAACTACATCTGAGCAGACAAATACAGGAACTTGATTTTGGGTTTTCATATTGCAGCTGACAATACAAATTTGTAATGTTTTTATATGTCCTGTTTTTTTATGATGCTATTAATATTTCCATATTAAGGAATTTTAAAATGGGTCTTTGTTCTTAATTCTTGACTTTTGCAATTATCTGTGGCCTGCCTTGAGACCCACTGCCAGGAAAAGGGTACCATAGAAGGGAGGGAGGATGGACGGACAGACAACCAATCACCCACCCACCCACCCCAACCAGCAACCCATCCCATCCCAACAACCAATTAATCAACCAACCCAACAACCAACCAAACCATCCAACCCTACCCAACCAATGAATAATTGATATCTTTCATTGCTCAATACTGGTATATCTATCATAAAGTGATTTACACAGCAGATTTTTATGATGAAACTGACACAGCAAAGACCAGGTAGCTAAACATGCCTTAAACTTTTGGGATTTTAAGTACTTTTGTCTTGATTTAACTTTCCCCTTAAATGCAACCATCTAAAGAGCCAGTAACACACCAGATGCCTTCTGGAACGCTTCGATGGCACAGTCCACACCTTGCAAAGTGGTACGGTCCTGGCGAGCGCCAATCTGCGTGTGAAGAGCCCCAATGTTGAACAGAACGCTGCCCTTTTCAAAAGCCAACGCCCGCTGGTGAGAAGGGACTCCAGTCAAGGAATCATACCTAGAAAAGGAGATACGAAATGCAAAATTAACTCTTTAAATTTCAGGAAAGGGTATGCTGGGTTTGAAGGGGGAGAATACAGGAGGTATATCTAGCATTCTTAACTAATTATTCATTCATTCAAATTCATGTGAAACTATTCGTGTAGTTTCACAAGGGACCATGAAGAAGAAAAACAGTTACAGGTAAGCCACAGATAATTAGGTGGTGCAGGGGATAAACTGCTGTGCTACAGCCAGAACATTGTGTGTTCGATCCTGACCAGGGCTCAAGATTGACTCAGACTCTTCCAACCTTCCAAGTTTGGGAAAGTGAGGAGCCAGTGTATTGGGGCAAAATGCTAATTCATTTGTAAAGTGCCCAGAAAGTGAATTAAGCACTACGGAGCAGTAAAGAAGTGTGATTGCTATTGCTATCCCTGGGGGCAGTTTGGAATGGCCAGGTTGGGGTTTGTTTGAAAAGCACCCATTCCCTTGGAGAGATCTGTCAGATAAGCACCATTGTTCCCAACTGTGGGGCACACGCCCCCCTCCCCCGGAGGCAATTTGAGAATGAGCTAGACCAAGGGAATGGTCTTTTAGGCCTCCTCCAAGTGAACAAGAGTTCACTTTTTGAATAATAAGAATGATATGTCATGGGAGGGGGAGTGGCATCAAGATTTGAGAGATGCTTAGGTGGGGCCTGGCCAAGAAAGAAAGGAAAGAGGTTGGGAGCCACCAGGATTAGACTAGTCTTGACACATGGCGCGCCAGCCAGGAGAAAAGCCCCCCACTAACCAATGGAAGAAGAGTCCCAGGTTCTTATTGGGAGGAAAGAAGCGGTTGTCCAGGAAGTACAGCTGGCTGTAATACTCCATCAGCAGCTCCAACCCTGCTTCGTTCCGGCTGGGGGTCCGCATGGCCTATTGGAAAAGGGAATGGAGAGATGAGATAGCAAGGCCAACCCAAACCAGGTCCATCCTCCCGACGCTGCCTGCTCCCAGAATGCTGGGCACGGCGGCCAGAAGCCCAGCCTCAAGCAACATCCAGGTTATTTGAGTCTACCTGGCCTTCCTTGTAAGGGCATTGTGAGCATAAAACAGGACTATGAACTGCATGCTGCTATGGGGTCCCGGGGGGAGAGCTGGGTCTGGGAATGTCCTGAGGGTGCAGAAGGATTTCTCATCTGCCCTGGTCCGCCGGCTGCTTCATAGATGAAGGCAGTCAGAGCTACAGCCTAATGAAATGCATGCCCGAGACAACTGTGGGCAGCAGAATTGTGGGGATTCACTCTGGAAGGACCATGGAGACTCCCAAACCCCCCTTGTGAGGTCTCCCATGCTTACCTGTCGCAGTTCCATGAGGTTTCTGATCTCCGTCTCGTACAAGTCCCCATCCTCCCCGTAGTGGTCCCATATCATGTCCTGCAAGCACAGGGAAATCTGCTTATTGGGTTTCTTTATCCTGCATCATTCACAGGCCATCTTTCTTTCAGCTCAGATTTCCAACCCAGAGAGGGAGAAAGTTGGCCTTTGGTTTGTTGAGCTTCCTGCATGCTCACGTTCAAAATGTCTGTACGATCATCGAAGTAGAGGACTCAAAAGAGGCCCACAGACAAAGGTAGGAAGGCTACCTCCCTCGGTTTCAGTCCCTTCCTCTGCAATTCATCTTCAGAAGCACATTCTGAGCAGGGAAGGAAATGAAACCTGACAACAGCAGAACTCATCCCCTTAGTTTTTCAGGTAAACGTCGCCCTTGCTCAAAAGCCAGTCGTATCTGGCTCTAGGGTTCAGTGCTCATCTGTTTATCGCCAGAGTGCCAGTGCTGTCTGTGTCTACACATGTTTCCACGGACATGTGGCAGGCATGACTAGACACTGGAGTGCACGGAACACTGTTTACCATCCCACCAAAGTGGCACCTATTTATCTACTTGCAATTTCTTGCTTCTGAACTGCTAGGTTGGCAGAAGCTGGGACAGATTCCATGGTGCAGCACTTGAGTCTTGAACTGCTGACCTGCTGGCTGGTCTTAACCACTAACCCACCACGGCCCTTCTTAGCCTTTTACACATGCAAAATATAACCAGGAGGAAAAGATGTCTTTTCCAAAGATGTTTCTTCTCCCCGACACCCCCCCCGGCCCCCAACTGTTGTTCCTGTACCCCTGATGTCTTGGGGAACTGTGGGCTGGCCAGACATCCCAAACCATTCCATGTTCTGATGCTTCCACAAGAGAGCCTGTTTTTATTTATTTTATACCCAGCCCCAATTGCTGCAAATCACCAGCTTACAACAATGAAACAGACAACCCACAAAAGGATGATATCAAACAGGACAATCTAAACAAGAGAAGATCAATGAAAAAAGTTAATAAAATACATAGCTAGATGGCAGTTGCCAATTTAGAGTCTTATTCCTGTTCAGGAATTATTTATCCATTACTAGTCTTGAAAGGCAGGATGGGAATGTTCTGCCTGAACCCAGCCCTAGTTCCAGTGTTTTTACCCTCCCTGGAAAACCAAGGTCCAGATTCACACAGAACCCACTTGCAGGCATCACAATTGTCTGTCTTCATGAGAAGGTTGACAACAGAGACCCGGAGGGGGGGGGGGATTCTTGAGCAGGGGTTCCCAACCTTTTTAAGCTGTGCACTGGACCATGCCCCCTGGACAGCTGAGTGGGATGGACCATGCCCCCAGAAGTGGGCGCATTTACGGCTGTCATAGACGCATTTACTACACCCATAAATACAACCGTTTCCATGTTTACGACAGCCGCGGGTGCATTTACGGCTGGCATAAACGTCTCTGCTTTCACTTCCGGGTGCGGCGGCAGTGGCAGGCCACATGAAATGGTGCCGTGAACCAGGTTTGGCTTGCAGTTTGGGAAACCCTGGTCTTGAGCTGTCACGAGTGGAGACGGCCAGGTCATTCTCCAATAGGGCTCCTCTGCTCAGGCCAACTTTTCTGGAGTATTCAAGGGGTTGGAAAGTATAAATCTCCTCACAGAGCAGGTCGGTTCACTACCACTGGCCCAGCAGTAAAAAGTACCTTTATTGGTGAGCCCCAGTCCAGCTCCTTGGTCTCCTTGAGCCCCAGCGGGATCATGGGGACACTGATGGAGTCACTAAAAGAGAGGAACAGATGAAACAAAAAGATCTACTTCCCATCAAGTATCTCTATCCATCTTCAATGAGTATAATACAGCTCCATGTGTATGTTTCGTATCATCCGCCCAGACTTCTACCCTCAGCTGCCCATCTTCTTACCTGTCATTCTGGTATATATCCATGGAACTATTCAGCTCTTCCAATTCCTCCTTTAGTAACTGCAGGTTGGAATTGACGTAACTGAGTTCCAAGGCGACAGTTTCCTTTACTTTGTGGTTACTGGTGGCCCTGAAATAATAGCAAAGGGGAGGGGGGGAGAGAAACCACCTATTTTTATGAAATTTGTACCACACTTGTCTGCCTAAAGGACAGAGAGATCCATCCATTCTTCCTTGACAAGACGCTTCAGAGGTAGGCTATGCAAGGAAGACATCCTTAGCCTAAGCCTATGCTGGCGAACTTTGGCTCTCCAGGTGTTCTTGGACTTGAATTCCCAGAAGCCTAAGTCAGCACCCCTGAGGATCAGGGCTTCTGGGAATGGAAGTTCCAGAACACCTGGAGCACCAAGGCTTGCCATCAAGGCTTGCCATAGGTCACAGTCAAAGTTTTGAAGCCCAAGAGATGAAACAGCAGAAACTATCTTCCTTCACAACTGCTCTAACAGAAGACAAACCCACACAAAGCAAGGGCCATGAGCCTAAATAATGTTTCTTTCACAGGTTCTGCATGTCCACCCTGGCTATTTATTTCTGTAGCTACTGGGCAGGTTGGCTTCTTCCCCAGACCCTGAGTTAAGACTGAAGTCTCAGAACCACCTTCCATGGGGTTTAATAAAAGGGTGGATTCTCTCTTAGCCTTCTATCTATCAGGCCTGGTGCATTTCCCATGGGGCTCTCCTTCTGCATCGCCAAACGGCCTGGATGTAGCATCTGAGGTCAGCCACTGAAGGAGTGAACAGACCCTCTCCAGAAGCATCAGTGGTGAGCAGCGTAACTTTCCTACAAACATTATAACAGACATATTCCAAGAGGTGTATTCCCTCCTGTCCCTGACAAAAAATCAATAGCTTTGCCCATCTCCAATCAAATAATCATAGAATACCTGAGCTGGTAAGGGTCCTCTGAGGCCATCTAGCTCACCCTCCTGCTGAATGCAGGAATCCAAATCAAAGCAGATCTGAGAGTTGTCCAATTTTCTCTTGGAGGCTTTTCAACCACTGGAGAGCTCACCACCTCCAGACGTCATTATGGGTTCTGGAATGCCAAGTTCTGCCATCACTGGCCTAGGGGCAGCTCCCTCCCCTCCCCTCCTTGAAAACATGGCCTTTCTGCCTGGATGCGGTCTAGAGCCCTCAGTCCAAGAGCCCTCAGTCCATCACAGGGATGCCTGCAAACAATGTTTGACTCAGATGCCTCTTAAGGAAGGACCCCAGCATCGGAAGGAGAGTTGGGTTCAGTGACCCATGAAGGTCAGCAGACTCCCAAGGACATCCGTTATTTGGCTTTGGACGCAGCGGCTTAATTACTTTGGGAGGCCCACGCTGGACCTAAACATTCTTCCCTGTTCTAGCAGGGCGGCAGATCATTTCCTCTCCCTCCCTCAAATTCTCCCCATCTCTCTTCTTCCTCACTCCTCTTACTTTGATTTACTTCCTTCAGTGGGAGTCTATGAACCACCAAATATAATTGAGGTATTTCCGTTAACATAATACATTCCTAGGTGCTTTGCCCTGGACATAAATTCTGAGCAGAATTTTCAGTACACGTTAAGTGTTGAGTCTGTATCCACTCAACGGTGTGCTCGGAAATAACGCTGTCATATTCTGTGCCTTCCAAATGAATTAGATTACCTTGGAGTCATTATTCAGCAAGGGAGTCTGCACATTTGTAGACATCTCCCCCAATGACATTCTGCAATGGCAAATGGACTTGAGAAATCAAATCCATTTGCATGTGGTGGTGTTTTAGCCAATTGGAAATCATATCACCCGCTGACTGGGCAGACCATGACATGCACCCTCCACTTTCACCTTGCCCAAGGGATCTGACAGAGGACCCTTTGGTGAGTTTTAGTCCTGGCCTAACATCATTGACAAGAGATGAGCAGCAGTGCCTACTTAGACCACTCAAGCACCCACACCCTGGCCAGGCTCTCACCTTGTGGGGGCCAGGACAACTGTAAGCAAAATGAGGCTATGGGTAATCGAGAGAGAAGCATTAGTATACTCAAGGAACCTCAAGATTGCAGGGGTAGCAAACACTCTAGGAATAAAGCCCTTAGGGCTGTGATGGCGAACCTTGGCACTCCAGATGTTCTTGGACTTCAATTCCCAGAAGCCCCTGTGAATCCACACAAATGGGTTTACTGCGATTCATCTGGCCCACACCGCCCTGTTCGCTCCCGGAAGCGGAAGTAAAACACGCCTGTACAATTAAGGCTCTTCCGGGTTAACCCTTCCTCCGTACGGGCGCATTTTACTTCCGCTTCCGGGAGCGAAGAGGCCAGCGTGGGCCAGATGAATTGCAGTAAACCCATTCGTGTGGATTCAGAGGGTGCTTGGGCTTCTGGGAATTGAAGCCCAAGAACATCTGGAGTGCCAAGGTTTGCCGTCACGGCCGTAGGGCAAAAGGAATTCCACCCCAAAACATACAAGCACTAAGGGTGCTTTCCAATTGCATAATATTGACTAAAGGTTGAGGGTGAAAAATAATGAGAAATGAGCACGGATTTTTGACTTGATTCAAAGGCTGCAGCAGGTTCCTAAAATCCCAACTACAGCATTGGATGTTGCTTTAAGGTAAAGTTCTCCCTTGTTCAAAAACCAGTCATGTTTGACCTTAGGAGTTGGTGCTCTCTGTTTACAGCCAAAGAGCTACCACTGTTTCCACGGTCATGTAGCAGGCACAAATAGAGGCCGGAGAGCACGGAATGCTGTTACTTTTCCTGCCAAAACAGTACTTATTTATCTACTTGCAATTTCTTCCTATTGAACTGCTAAGTTGGCAGGGGCTGGGACAGAGTACAGGAGCTCACTCCATCACACAGCCCTCAGCCCTTGAACTGCTGACCTTCCATTGTCAAGCTCAGCATCTTAACCGCTAAGTCACTGGACCCGTAAGAGCAGAGTGCTAGCCCTCAATGCCTGGGAGACGCACCTAACACTAAAAATACCTTAACAATAGATCAAAGAAGGAATGTGACAAACCTGAACAGGTTTTCTGCGCCAGCTCGCATCCTCATCTCTTTATTGATCTGCTGGTTGATTCGTGCACGGCGGTGTTGCAACTTGCTGCGTTGCGACTGTGCCAATGGATCGCAACCCTGCCGGGGAAGAAGTCAACATTAAAAATGATATTTCATCCAGGTGGCTTGCAAAATATTACTTCCAGGCCTTTCTCTACAGCTTCTGCTTGCAGACCCTTCTAATCTAAAGACAGAAATTTACAGTAACTTTAATCTGAAACGACGGCACTATTTTCATATGCGACTGGACTGAGCCTTTAAAGTCAAGTAAGCTTAGTTGTTAACAACCACTTATTTGGTAATTTCCCAAAGCATTTCAAAGTCTCACATGCATTAGCTAAATCAGTGGTGGTGAACATTGGCATTCCAGGTGTTCTGGGACTTCAATTCCCAGAAGCCCAAGTCTCTGTGAATCCACACGAATGGGTTTACTGTACATTCATGTCAATTCACAGAGACTTGGGCTTCTGGGAACTGAAGTCCAGGAACAGGTGCAGTAAACCCATTTATGTGGATTCAGAGACTTGGGCTTCTGAGAACTGAAGTACAAGAACACCCAGAGTGCCAAGGTTCGCCATCACTGACCTAAATGAATCCATGTGCAATAGATAATAGAAATGTCCAAATTCTCAAACACGGCATTTTTGCCAGAGTCACATCACTTTGCAAACTTGATTTTTAGCTGGAGATTAGCCGAATCAACCAACTGCATGGTAAAAAGCAAAGCAATTACACTTATATGCTGCCCCAAAGTGCTTAGTGCACTCTCTGAGCGGTTTACAAGTTAATTAGCATTTTGCCCCCAACATGCTGGGTACTCATTTTATCAATCTTGGAAGGCTGCGTCAACCTTGATCCCTAGTCAGAATCAAACTTCCAACCTTTTGGTTTAACCACGGCACCACCAGGGCACCACACATTCCAAACCAATAAAAGTTATTTCCAAGTAAGGACATTTGCAACCAAACAATTTTGTTTTCTCTCTCATGTGTCTTTGCCACCTGAGGAATGAAGATGGTTTTCGAAAGGCAGCATCAATGGTAGTTTGGTGACTGAAGTTTTGCTTCTGGAAAATGGGTCCTTCAGGTTTCTGGGAGTTTGCAAGATCCTATATAACCTGTTGGCCCTGAGATTTGCACTGTTTCCCTCAAATTATTATAAAACTCTACCATTAGATTCACAGTCGAAGCCTGGTATAAAATTAACAGTTCAAGACCTAACCAAGGACCTAAGAGCTGTTAAGGAAACATCTAAGTATATATGCAGTTCCCAATAGAGTTGTTTTTTGGAGAGTTAGGATGTTCGAGGCCAATAAATCCAAAATTTCCAAATATTTAGGGAGTTTTTAAGGTATTGCTCCGAGGGCTCTGATTACTATGGGTACAATAACAGATTTCTTCCTCCATAGATGCTTGACTTTAATTTGCACATCACGATATTTTGTGATTTTTCTCCTGTGGTTTGTCCTCAATTGGTGCATCTCTCAGTACAGCAACATCAGTAAACCAGACCTATCTTCTTTTCCACAACATATTAGGTGTGTTGTGAGTCAGAGGACTAACTGTTAGAATTTTAAAGGCTCATAGGATCTTGACACTCATTTTCAAAATCTTTCTCAATCTGATGTTTCCAATAATTTAATATTAAGTATTGCTCTAAGGCAGTGGTTCCCAACAAGGGGTACACAGCCCACAGGGGGACTTCAATTCCCAGAAGCCTCAGTCAGTACATTGGCTGATCAGTGCTTTGGGGAAATGACTTAGGCTTCTGGGAATTGAAGTCCAAAAACCAGCATTTGGGAAACACTGCTCTAAGGGATCCGATTACTATGAATACAACATCAGATTCACCCCCTCCCATAAATATTCAACTTCAGTTTACAAATGGGCACAACAACAGATTTCTTTTTTCAAACCCAAATTCAATTTGCAAATGACAATACTTTGTGATTTTCTCCAGCTGTTTATCAATTCACTATTATTTTTATTATTTTGTATATTCACTTTGGGCTCACAGCTGCATTCTGCGACGTGTTTTACTTGGGAGTCAATTTGGTTGAACTCAGGAGGCTGATCTGCTCGATAAATGTACATAAAGGTTGTGCATCATTGCAACATGCTGAAAGAAAGGCACCGTGTATTATTTGTAAGCGTGCAAATGCACACGCACGCAAATGAAAGGGAGAGGTCCGGTTCTTCTCAGAGTTTGGGCAAAAGCAAAGAGGAACAACAGCTTCCCCCACGTCTTGTTATTCAGAGAGACCATTCCAATAAATGAGGAAAGCAGTGTCCTCTGGATTCCCAGGGAAGCAAAGAATGGGCCCTTTGAACGGAATGGGTCAGTGAAAGAGCAAGAGAGCCCCTATCCAAAGGAGGCCCATTCCCTCGACGGGACACAAAAGCTCCCTCCATAGCAACCCATTCTCCGCAAGCACGTCAGAATCCCTTTAAGTCAGAGAAGGCATCTTTCCAGTCAAGACAAAGGCTTCAGTGAGTCAGGGAACAAAAGGGGCGCGCTGGCCTTCCCCGATCTCTTACGTAACGTGGCTCACTTCTCCCTAGCACATGACTCCCAAGCTCAAAAGAAGACACAGTGCAACTCAGGGACAAACTCGGCCATACCACATTCAGTTTCTGGCCACTCCGTTTGCTCGGTGCAAAGCCAGACATCATAGACAGTCCGTCATTAGAAGAGAAAAATCCTTAAGTGGGAATGCATCTTCTTCCAGAGAATATGGAACTTAGTTTGTCCTGTTCAGCAATTGGGCTTCATGTTTTAAGCAGAGGATTCCTCTGAAGTTAGACTTTGCAGACCCAGAAGGCTGCCTTAATTACCTCTCTCCAACACGAACGTGCTTTCAGCTCTGACTATGAGATGTAACATAAATGTCTGCTCTCAGGAAGCAGGCCTGCAAAAGAATTCAGAGCACTAAGAAGTTACCCTTTCAGACTACATCTCCCAGAATATCCCTTACCAGGAAGAGGATTGGGGAGGGATAGAAGTTATAGTCCAAGGTGCAGGGTTTGGGGGGGGGGGTAGGGAATGTAACTTTTGCAAACTTTGAGAAAGCTCTACACGACAATAGATGGAGAGCCATCTGGCCTGGGTCAACAGCTCACCTCAAGGCCATGAGATTCGCTTTGTTTTCTGCAGGAAGGCTTAACTCCACCAATTACATCAGGGGTTTCCTAGGTTTTTGTGCCACCGGCCAGACCCCCCCCCCCCGACAGCTGAGTGGGCTAGACACGTGGATTCCCCCATCGTAAACACTGCCGCAAACTGCGGTGGGTGCACTTGCGGCTGTTGTAAACGCATTCTCTCCCGCTTCCATGGTTGTTGCTGTGGGCTATATGATTTGCCATCATGGGCCAGGTCCGGCGCACAGGCTGTAGGTAGTGAACCCCTGAACTATATTGTTGGCAGGGGCAAAAATGTTATTAAAAATGGAGGTGGAGAGACATCAAGCCTACGAGGTCTTCTTTATGAGTATTAAACCTGTGATATTCTTAATGTATTGAGATAGAGGAAACAAGCATAAAACAAGTGGCAGAGCTCAAATACTGAGGAACAACATTCACTGAAACTACATATTGGGCATTACCAAACAGCACGAAAAAACACCTCACACAAACTATATTCACACACCCCCTTATGATACCAGCGCTAAACATAACATTACAACAAAACATACCGTATATACTCGACTATAAGTCGTCCTGAATATAAGTCTAGGTACCCAATTTGGACCTCTAAAACTAGGAAAATAGATTGACCTGAGTATAAGTCGGGGTGGAAAATGCAGCAGCTGCTAGTGAGTTTCAATAATTAAAATACATGAAAATACGGTAACATTAATTAATTTAGAAAATTGTGTGGGTATGTTTTTGAGTGTTTACGCTGACCCGAGTATAAGTCGAGTCTCAGTTTTGGACCTCATTTTGAGGGCTAAAAAATCTGACTTATACTCGAGTATATATGGTAAACAAAAATTGGTCACCATGGAAATGAGACTTCTGAGGAAGGCTGCTGGTGTGACTAGAAGAGATAAAATCGGGAATGAGGTTATAAGGGAAAGAATTGGAAAGGAATCCATCTTAAAATACATAGAGATGACAAATGAAGTGGTTTGCTCATTTGGAGAGAAATCAATAACTAAGAAACAAAGAGCTTTCTCTTCAGGTGCCACATCCGTTCCAGTTATTTCCTATCCTCTTGGTGGTAGTCTTCCTGTTCTTAACTCGTCAGAACAGTTCTTCTGAGGACCTTCCACACTCGTCTCTCAGGTTCTTTAACCACAGGGTCCGTCTATATCTAGGGCTTCCCTTCCCAAGGATCCTCCCTCACATAATAAGTTGGAGAATCCTATACATTGTGTCGTTCCTCATGATATGCCCAAAATATTGGAGCTTTCTTTGTTTAATGGTCTTACAAACAGTTCTTGCTCTTTTTCCATCTGGCACAACATTAGTCACATGGTCAACCCATGATATCCTTAGCCTCCATGTGTAGATCCACTTTTCAAAAGCTTTGGTTTTCTTTTCAGATGCTTTTAGTCAATGTCCAAGCTTCGACTCCATAGAGCGGGGGGTTCGCAACCTAAGGCCCGCGGTACCATTTCATGTCGCGCACCACCCTCGCTCGCACCACTGCTGCCAAAAATGCACTATAAATGCACTCGTGGCTATTGTAAACACGTCTGTGACAGCCGCAGATGCATTTTACAGCAGCATTTGCAACGGGGGAGCCACATGTCTAGCCCACTCAGCTGTCTGAGGGTGTGTGGTCCGGCCCATGGCCAGAAAAGGTTGAGAACCCCCTGCCATAGAGCAACACTGGGAACACATAACACCTCACTATTCGGATCTTTGTAGCAAGTTAGAGCTTTACTGCATAACAAATTCTTATCCAATCTTTCGAAGTTTTCTATCGCCTGTTGCTGCACAATTTGGCAGCCCTCAGCTGTCAGCTTTTGTTTGGGTATAACATCCCTTGATGTTCAGATGGCAGAATTTAACAAGGAATGATCTCTGCTCCCCACTCTGCCCTCAAGGCAACCAAGAGCAACATCTGAATGAACACCTGCCAGAATCACCTGGACAGAATCACACAGTCACTCTGCTATGTTTACGCGTCCTGACAGCCACAGCTGAGTTTTGCCCCAAAAAGAAAACACTAAATACTGTAGGTTACCTCTATTTCATATGGGAAAGTGATTGCCAGTTATACCCCAAACAGGTTTGCCTCCAGATAAACACTAGGAAACTAGTCTTGAAAGGAAAATGACCTGCTGAATAAGCCAGTGGCTGAGTTAGTTTGCCGAGGAGCCAGATGCTGAAAGGTCAATTCCCCACTTGATGATTTATAGCAGGGGGTGCTTCCGGGAGCAACGAGGGAGGTGTGGGCCAGATGAACTGGTGTCAGGGGTCGGATCCGGTGGGCCTGAGTTTGGGCACCCATGGTTTAAGCAGAAAAATGGCAGCCTGTGTTAAGCCACAATCCCTAGGGCATTGTAAATATCACCAGGGATCATTTTTTTCTGTTTTGTTTTTAGTTGACTATGCATTATTGTAATAGAGCTGCGAAGAGAGTGATATATACCAAAAATTATTGACTTAAGTAGAATAGAACTGAATAGAAAAATATATGTTAATTTGTGTTTGAGGATTATGAGAGATATAAATATAAGGAGTATATTTTGGAGTATTTTGAATAAATCAAAATAATAATAATGAAAAATGAAATGAGATTTACTTATTATATATGAATACAGGGGAGGGTTTTGTCTTTATCGTATTGTTTTTGCATTGTTTTCCCCTTATCGTATTGTAGTATAATTATGTCTTTTGTATTGAAATGTTATGTATGTACTGTATTTTGTTTGTATTTTTCTTTTATTGTATATTAATTAAAGGGGGGGGGATGGCAGCCTAAAATTTATCTCATTATTTTGCAAGACATATCTGTTGCAAAACAGATTGCAAGCCGCATTTTACTTCCGCTTCCAGTGGGGGGAACCATGTGACCGGCCCGCTGAGCCACATGACTGGCCCACTGAGCAATGTGACTGGCTCGCAGCCCAAAAGGTTTGGGCACCCCTGATCTATAGCAGTGGTGGGGAACCTACGGCACCTTTGAATTGTATTTATTTATTTAAACATTTGTAGTATGCCTTATTTTATGCCCGATGTGCTACATAGCATGGGAGGATATACTGTCTGTCTACGTTAAGTAAATATGCTTTATATCATAGGATCTTAGAGTGGTTTACAAAGTTATATAAAATAATTTTCAAGCAACTGGCTATTTAAAACAATTTTAAAATCAATCAGCAAAATTTTAAAACATCAAAACATTAATGTGTTTAGCCTTGAGGGGAAAAAATGAACAAAAGGGGATATAACAGCACTTTTCGAAAACTTGAATGGTAATCATAAAGAGGAAGGGCAGGATCTGTTCTTGATCATACCAGAGTACAGGCCACGCAATAACAGGCTGAAGCTATAAGAATCCAGATTTAGGCTGAATATCAGGAAAAACTTCTTAACTGTTAGAGCAGTATAAAAGTGGGAAGGTGGGGAGTACTCCAGCACTAGAGGCCTTAAGAGGAAATTCCAACCATCTGTCAGAGCTGTTTTGCTTTGGATTCCTGCATTGAGCAGGTGATTGGACAAGATGGTCTCATGGGACCCTTCCAACTCATTTATTCTATAATTTTAAAAACAATATAACCAGAAATTGGAAAGGCTGCTTTTTAAACTAAGGTATTAGTTGTGCTGGCTGAGAAGGCTCTGGAAGATGTAGTTCAAAAATAAAAAGTAACTTCCTTGGTTTCTGGTCCTCTATTCTATAGCAGGGCTCAGCAAACTTGGCTCTCCAGATGTTCTT